>JAOTRA010094610.1:0-11638 GCA_026260255.1 Pseudolaguvia tuberculata
ATATATAAAATATAAATATTCAGGGTAATTAGCAGTGTTGTTTTTTCTTGCACACATAGGGCTTTGCATTTAGGCCAAAAAGATCACATTTGGTCTGGCCTTCTTCCACCTTCATGGCTTGAGGCAAACTGCAAACGGAATTTCTTATGTATTTTTGTCAACAATGGCTTGCCACTCTTCCATAAACGCCAGATTTGTGGAGTTGTAGTTGTACTGTGTACAGATTCTCCCACCAGACCAGACCAGAGGCCTTTTAAATGTTTTTCTGAAAAAGTGCTGGGTTGTCAGTGTAGGTGGATGGCCATGTCGGACCTTACTTTTTCAATTGTTAAATGATAATTAAACAGTGCTACTTGAGTTCAAATCTTGTGATATTTGGAAATTGATTCCATTGCATTACAGGGCGTTGAATACAAATGCACACCATTTTTATATGCTTAAAATATTAATAATCCTATATTGTTTTTCTTCCACTTCACAATTATGTTAAATAAAATACATTTATGCTTATGGTTCAAAAGTGACAAAAAGTGGGTATGAATACCTTTCAAGGCACTGTTAATTCTACCAAATAGCTTATGATTTGGTGTGACAACAATACTTGTTGGTTAAACGTCTTAATATTTCATTAACTTACTGAATCATTTAAAAAATAAGTGTCTTCAAGTGAGACAAACTTTATGTACTATCTAAACCTAAAATGCAGCTTGTGCAGGGCCGACCCACCTCAAAGCCTGGACAAGATTGAGGTCTGCAAATTCGTGGAGCTCCACAAAAGCCTGGAGAACTTTAATGTTGAAGTCATCGCTGAAAAAGAAAATCTGTCAAACAACAAACGCCACAAGTGCCGGGATCTCACTGGTCTTTCTGAACAGCACAAAGTTTTGTTTTACAGCTCAAGGAATTCATTATGGATTAAAGCTAAACCAAGATAGTGTTCAGATTCCTTTGGCTATTTAAATAATGCAGCTCTGAAGGTTTATTTTGACAAACATGTCCCCAGAGGTGTCGCATTAACTTTAAAGAGATAAGAAACACATGTGTAACCACGTTTTCCCTTTTTTTATTGCTGCACAGTCTTGTGGCTGTTCCACACCATAAACCCAGACCATCAATTTCCGGTAGATTTATGCCAGGTTCAGGAGTAACAGATGCCCAAATATGCCGGGATAGACGGGGTGGGGTTCAGCCAAAAATGAAACATAGTCTCACCGCTCTCCTAAGTAATCCCCGATGACTGTTTTATTCAGACCCTCTCCCTTGTAGAGGAACTGGGCTATATCTTCGGGAATATGCTGCAGAAGGTCATTCTCCAAAAGAAACTGGATTCCCTAAAAGTTAAACATTTAAAAGGAACTTTTATGCTTTATAACTAGTAAAAAGTAAAATAAATTAAGTAAAATCAGATCAGTCTTTGTTATATAGAAATAGTTCATTTGGTATGACATGCCTTTTTGGGATCCATGTTGAACTTCTTTCTTCCCATTGCAATCTGTTTGTTTCTCTGTGTGGTTTTGCTATATTCAGAACAAAAACAAAACAAGAGTAGAGCAATTATTCATGCTGATGTTATCCTTAACCGCCCTAAAAGTCAGCAAATATCAAATATTCATAAAAACAGGTTCAGAAAATGGAGTTCTACACAATGTTAATTAAAAATTAAATATGTTGATGAAAATCAATGTTTTGCATTTTGGGTTTTGATTTGGAAATCCAAATAGACTTGATAGATTTTATTCAAATTTATCATGCACTTCTTTCATGATAAACAATAACAAATTAAAAAACAACAGAAAGTTCGAGTGAAGTTTGGGCCAAATAAATATTAAAAATATTGCCTAGGGCTGGCCTTGGTCATGACGGATAAAAATAACAAGCGTTTACTTACTTAGCACTTAGCATTTTTGTCAATAATTCAGAAGTTAGTAGTACTGAGTATTTTGTCAAACAATCAATTACTATTATTTATTATTGGCAAAAAAAACCCCACACCTAAACAAAGGAACTTACTGAGTAATGTCAGGGAGCTTACTCAGAACAGTAACTTGGTGGTACTAGAAATCAATAATATTCTGGTACATAGTCCAAACCCCAATATGTAGTGTAAACTATTCACACAAACATTTACTCCTATGGACAATTTTAGACTGTGCGAGGAAACTGGAGCACCCGGAGGAAACCCGTGCTAACCACTACGCCGCCCCTAAACTACCACTTTCTATAACTTTATACTGCACTCAATGGATTTAGTGTGCACTATATCATAGCGTTGCCCGGCAAAGCCAAATGTATTTATTTTAAAGATGATTTCCAGAAGTATTTAATTATTTATTTATTTTAGTACAGCAGCGTTAATGCCATTCTTAATACTTTAACAAGCAACACACATTTGAACTGTGCTTATAATCTTGTGGCAACAATTTGGTCAATAAGTTTGATTACTAGGGCGGCGCGGTGGCGTAGTGGATAGCACAGTCGCCTCACAACATGAAGGTCCCGTGTTTGAATCCCGGGCTAGGATCTTTCTGTGCGGAGTTTGCATGTTCTCCCCGTGCTTGATTGGGTTTCCTCCGGGTACTCTGGTTTCCTCCCACAGTCCAAAAACATGTAGATTAGGTGGATTGGTGATTCTAAATTGTCCATAGGAGTGAATGTGTGTGTGAATGGTTGTTTGCCTATGTGTTGCCCTGAGATGGACTGGCGACCCGTCCAGGGTGTACCCCACGCCTCTCGCCCTATGGGTGCAGCAGACCCCCGTGACCCCGAATTCAGGAATAAGCGGGTTAGAAGATGAAATTAAATGAAATATGATTACCATATCTTTCACCACATAGTGAATGTTGCTAAATAGCTACAAGAACGGAAATTAAGAAATAATGAAGAAATTCTAATTCCCGCATCACCACTGTTGGGTCTTTGAACAAGTCCAATTAAAACAATATATATATATACCAGTCTGCCAAATGCCAGAAATGTAAATAAATAGATTGTGGCATATATTCTAAGGTAAAATAATACTTCGTTAGAGAGACATTTTTATGGGTTTATCTGATTTTTCACTATAATTAGTTTTAGACATATTGTGAGTGTCACATATTTTACTAATCTACCTTTTATCTCTTTTCATGCTACCACAAATTGTATAGATGTTATTGCATCAACCTTTTGTGTCATACAATGCTGTAGAGTATAAAAGAGGTGTCAGTTTGTGAATGACAGTTTGTGAATGAAATTACTTTACTGGAAATAAAAGTGAGGATGAACGGCAGCACATAACAATGCTGAACAAATAAAGGTTATTACCACAGTGGGCAGCTGCATAGCTGTGGTCATTAGCCTGGGATTAAACTGCCCTAAGGTGTTTAAAGTCAAACATGGTGGTGTCATCCTGAAACTTACCTCTCTCCCACACAGGTGAGCTGCTCGATTTCTGTCATGACTTCTGCAATCTCAAACTTAAGCCGCTGCCAAAGAAGGTCAGAGAATTAGCATTATGAGTAAGATAATGATTAGGCAGCATTAGTGAGTACAGACACTTAATGAGTTAGTATTTTAGTTAATTTAGTAAGTCTTTCTGTGCAGAGTTTGCATGTTCTTTCTGTGCCTATGTAGGTTTTCTCTGAGAACACTGGTTTCCTCCTCCAGTCCAAAAACATGCAGATTAGATTCTAAGTTGCCCATAGGAATGAGTGTGCATATGTGTTGTTGTTCGTCTTTGTGTGGCCCTGCAATGGACTGGCAATCGGCCCAGGGTGTACTCCTGCCTTTCAACCTATGTGTGCTGGGATGACCTCCGTAACCCGGAATTGCGGAATAAAAAGGTTGGAAGATGAATGACTGAGTAAGTGTTCAGCAGGGTTGTTCAGAACCCTCAAGTTATTCCACACAAACCATAACGCACCATGTTCTGCAAAAATGTTTGAGGCTCTTAGTTTCAGTGAAGGGAAATCTGGATATTAGGAAACCCAGACAAATGTGTAATTTCATGTTTGTGGCAATAGATTAGTGAAGACAGTTGTTGGTGTGCTCATAAGGTGTCCACAAAAGGCATTTTGTGTATAAAATATATTCTGATGTATAATATATAAACAATATTAAGTAGGTAGATATACCTCAATGTCATCCAGAAGCTCTTTTTTCCTGCGCCGTATGTTTGTCAGCTCGTCCCTCTCTTCTATGGACAGATCTTCAGGAACTATAAAAAGCAAAGTGGGCAAATATAAATATGGATAATGTCCGAGGATGTATTTACAGTTACAGTTACAGGTTGGCATTTGGCAGACGCTCTTATCCAGAGCGACTTACATTTGGTGTCTTTTTTACAACTGAGCAATTGTGGGTTAAGGGCCTTGCTCACGGGCCCACAATGGTTGCTTGGTGGAGGTGGGAATTGAACCCCGGTCTTTCTGGTATTAGTTCATTAACTTAAGTTCTCAACTCTTTAACTGGTAACGTTTAAAGGACCAACATTTTTGTCTTCTTTTTGCAATAAACTCCATAAAGAAAATCGAATTTAAATCAGTACAGTAATCCTTTAAATCAGAAATCCTGGAAATTACACCAAACTAAGGGAACCATACACTAGCACCACAGTTGCGAACAAATAGTGCCATGGCATCTTTCAAATGTCTATGTGAGAAAGAAAATAGGTCTTTTTTGCATTTAGCCATGCTATATAATGCTCACTCCTCCACGCTTTTATATTACCTATGATTTATCCAATGATTTTAAAAGCTACATCTTACAGCTGACACTTTCTGATAAGCTGCTTTGCAGCGCATCATCCAGCAAATCCCAATCATCTTCAATCAATAGATGATACTCTATATTTAGCTTCAGTGACACAGGTCATTTGTTTCAGGACAGTGAGAACTTTGAGCACCCGTAGTGATGGATGGGTTGCCAGGCTCTGAAGACAAGAGAATCAGTATTACTTTTAAAGCTATTGAAAGCAGTGTGTCAATATTAAAAAAAACAAAACCTTTAAACTAAGGAAAGACCAGAAGACATCATGCAGTTGTCAATTTTGCTACTACAAATTTCAATAAGACTGAATGCAGCTGATTGTAGCTGATGTACGGTCATTAAGCTCAGTGACTGTTTTAAAAAAAAAACAAAAAAACAAAAAAAAAACTAGTGTAGAAGCACTAGGATAATTTACTATAGCTGAGGATTACATGCTGTTCCAAGATGCAACAACAGAATGAAAGTTCCCACACCAGGGCTATATCAGGGATATATTTATTAGGCAATGGGGTATCTTAGTGGATAAGATGTTGGACAAATAATTAGAAGGTTGGGAATTCAAATGTCAGGCTTGTGAACATCTTACAGCTCCTTTACCAGTACACTGTGACTCTTAATAGATCCGTATGTGTGACAACTCTTACATACAGATCAGTACATCAATGCAATGCAAAATACTTAAAATGAAAAAACATTTTAACAAACTATTAATTTATAATTGTTTTTAATTGTTGACAATGTTGATTCAATGATATAACACTGCACATTAGAAACTGGAATATGGAACACCAAGAAGGTCCCAGGTTTGATTCCCACGCCGGGGATCTTTCTGTGAGTTGACTACATATAACAAGTAGCCGTTAATGCTTGCCTTAATGTTGCATTATTTTTGTGACTGATTCTGCAAAAGGATGCGTACAGTATCAATACTGGAAATCTTACACGTTTATACATTCAGCCATTATCTTCACAGTGAAGCAGAGGGCATTTCTTGAAAAAAGAAGCATCAGTATCCAGCTGAGTCTCCAAAAGCATAAGCAAATCTTTAATCTGAACCAATGAGAAGTGGTTCATTGTGACGACAGAAACAAATCAACATAAATGGATAGATTTTATGCAAAGTCTAATGCAAAGTCTCCTCCCACCTGCCGTTTACAATGAAACCTCTCAGTTCACATCTAAAGTGGAAACAATTTATCAATCCAAGATTTCTTTAAAAAATGTTAAATCCTCCTAGCATCCTGCCTTTAAGCCATGCTGACTAAGTCTGAGCATCTGTGCTATGGCTTCTTAATGGAGAAATACTGTACTAATTCTTCATTTGGAGCAGTCTAATACCTCAGCAATGGGCAGAAGCAGCCACCAAGACAAGCACTAACAAAGAATTCATTCAGACCGCTGACTACAGTAACTTTAGCTATTTTGTAAGCGCTAATTCATGCATATCAACCATCTGTTTATTGTTCATCTACAATTAATAGAAGAGGGAAAAATGCAGCCACATGTGACCTGTCTTTCCAGAGACTAAAGCCAGAGATAGAAGAGGCATCCTGATGTTCACCAGATCAGCCAAGAAACAATGAAGCATTGACATTTGTGTACTGCACCTACTCGGTAACAATGACATCCCCAAAAGAATGCACAGAGTTTGAGCAAACACAAAGTGATTTGTGTATCACTACTAACCATATTATCATTAAAGTACTTTAAAGTATTAAGTTATTCATTACATACCTTGCCTTCCAAGCCATGTCTCACCTTTTCTCCTCTGCATGATGGAAACGTGCAAGGTTTTCTTGTACGAATTAGCCGTTTAAATTCCACTTAAAACTCACTGACAGTCTGTCTACATTTGCATAGACTCATTGTTTGCATACCGCCAGCAAGCAGTATTTCAGGTTAAACCGGACTATCTATCTGCTGCCTTAAGGAAACGTGGCCTAAAGTCAAATCCACCTTGTGATGGAGAAAAATGCCAAAACACACAGGAAAGAAATAAATCCTAATGGACCATAAGATAGGCATCAAAGAACACTTAAAGGCACTGCTTATTTAATTTATACAATGCAGAATGTGGAACTGCAGACATTTTTATTCTTTCTGGGTTACTGCTACTAAAGTTGTGATGTTAATTTATCGATTACATAAAAGCTTAACAAGTTACAAAAAGTATTTTTTTTATATATCAAATTAAAGGGTTTCTCCAAAAACCTTTTTGTTTGGAGAGGCAACCAATCAATTTTGGATCTGTTATAAATTTCTGAATGCTATTATGCCTTCTTTTAAAAAAACAGGTTAAAGGTTTTATTGGGAACAACCAAAAAAGTTTGACAGAAAGAGGGAAAGAGAAAGAGATTAAATGCTATGCATGGCACCTTGTATTTCGAGTAATACTGACATATACAGATTTGCACTCAAGTCATTCATTCATTAATTCATTCATCTTCTTACCCACTTATTCCCTAATTCGGGGTCACGGGGGTCTGCAGGTGCCTATCCAAGCGCACATAGAGTGAGAGGCAGGGGTACATCCTGGAAGGTCGCCAGTCCATCACAGGGCAACACATAGACAAACAACCATTCACACACACATTCACTCTTATGGACAATTTACAATCACCAATCCACCTAATCTCATGTTTTCTTAAAAGTTTCTTCCTCATATCATCTGAAGGAGTTTTTCTAGTTTGACATAAGCTTCCGTTTGTTGATTAGAAATTAGCTAAATACTTTTATAAAGTATAAAAATACAGTTGAAAGGAATTTATTTCACAATTACCATCCACATCAAATTACATTTACAGCATATGGTGGACACCCTTATCCAGAGCAACTTGCTGAGGGGCCCACAGTAATTGTTTGGTGGTGCAAGGAATTGAACCCTGGTTTTTCATGTATCAGTCCAACACCTTAACCACTAAGCCACCACTTCCCAAACTCTTTTTCTTCAATAGAAGACAAAAGAAGACTCTTCAAGACAATCAATGAATGAATGACTTGAGTGCAAATCTGTATATGTCAGTAATTACTTCAAGGTATGGGTTTAAAAAAAAACTTTAAGCGATTACAGCTACTAATGCCACTTCCAGTTTAAACATCTGGTGGGATTTTAAACCACGCCACCATTTTTATCCCAAGATCTAGATACGTCTTAATGTCCACACTTTCTATTTTGCATTTGCACAATAAAATATATCGCCTCCCCACTTCACTTTCTCAGTAGACATTAAGCCCACTTATAGTCTGCACACAATTTAAATAAAAGCTTCCCAGCAAAAGAAAAACACCTGATAGCAGCTGTGTACTTCTCAATTTGCAAATCCTACAGATCTGTTATTTTAAGAACAATCCTCATTTGCTTTTTTCTTTAATTGTTACCTGCCAGAGGTTGCATTGCATTTCTCCTAATCATCTGCCTCACCCTAATTTCCTTTTGTGCTTATATTGTATCAAGCCTGCCTCAATAGCTGTCACATATTCTCCTCTGCATGTTCTGGCGCTTCCTTAAATGACTCCACAGGGCCATTTAAATTCATTCATGCCAGCTGAATCATCATGCATTTTTCCAAACGCCCTTGCATTGAGGCAAACAAACTCACAGATCACCATTCTTCAAATGCAATGGAGCTATGCACCTGTGGAAACTTTGAAACCATTGTTAACCAGACAGAACATTTCTCTGAACGTAAGACAGTCTGGATCTATTTGAAGAGCTAATGCATGCTGAAGCTCTGGAAGCCTTACAAGCAGTTTTCTAATGAAATGCTTTACCCGTGGATTTGTACTTGTAGGTTGGTCACGTGTGCGTTCCTGAAGATGCCCTTTCTCTGATCCCTCATCTCAGTGTCCCTCTGATGATTCACTCAGGAAATGAATGATTTTAGTGTCGGATTCCAGACGACTGATAGAGACAAACAGGCCTGTTTATATTGGCTCTGGCTCTGCAGAAACCACATCTGTAAATGAACAAACGAGAGGCGGGGGATGGTCTCTTCCAAGTCCACACTTTTTGGATATATATGAGTCAGGCAGCTTTGTTATAACTGAAATAATGTTAAGTATCCATATAAGAGCATGGCTGGCTGCGCAGTGGCGTAGTTGTTAGCACGGTCGCCTCACAACAAGGTCCCGGTTTTGATTTCCTGGGTTGGGGATCTTTCTGTGCATAGTTTGCATGTTCTCCCTGCGCTTGCATGGGTTTCCTCCGGCTACTCTGGTTTCCTCCCACAATGTACAAAAACATGTACATTAGGAAGATTGGTGAGTCTAAATTGCCTATAAAAACCCAGCCATTAGGGTTGCACAAGCCAGTGTATCCAAACAGGAGAGTTGCGTTAGGAAGGGCATCCATCGTTAAAACACGCCAAGTCGAATGTGGTTAAGGTTTGGACTTATACCAGAAAGACCAGGGTTCAATACCCACCTCCACCAAGTAACCACTGTGGGCCCTTGAGCAAGGCCACAATTGTTCAGTTGTAAAAAAGAGACCAAATTTAAATCCCTTTGGATAAGAGCGTCTTCCAAATGCCAAACTGTAGCTGTAAGTTGTGAGACAGTTAATATTAAAGAACATTACATTTTTATGAACATCATCATGTATGAATACTGGCCCAAATTCTATACAATGACGGGCAGTTTATTGTACGTGGGCCTACACTGGGGACGTAGATGACTAATACACCTCTTAATACCACCAGTATCACCTCTTAATACCTATCACATGTTGTGATAGATTATAGAAACTATCAATACTATACTAAACAAGCAATATAACATGGCGTATCATTACAGACAGAGAGATACTGGGAGTGAAATCCATTTTTTATTAAAGCAAAAAACCCTGTTAAGACTGAAATCCTCCACACTATAATTGCAGCACATACTTCATCTGGAGCAGTTCAGAAACAATATTTACTTAATAAAATCACAAAAACATTAATGTTTCCCTTACTCTGATCAGAGGATGGAAATTGTATGCCAGCTAGCTGGCCTAAGAAGGCAGTTACAAAAATGTGATTGGTTAAAGAAACTGTATTTAATAATATTAACCAATTAGCATTCTGATACTGCTAATATGGTTTTAATTCATCTTGTGATAGTGTTTAGGACAACATGAAAGGTCTTGCTAGACTTGACTCCACGCCACTGATTCTATATAACAAGAATCCCTACCATGCTGGTTGGCCCTACAGATTTTTTAACGTTTCAGCACAAAGTTAAATGAATTACATTACTTTGGTGCTGGAGAATTCCCACCAACAAGAAAGAAAAAAAAACTAACAAGGCGAACAATTTCTGCTACTCCTCATGCAATGTTGTCTATAAATAGCATCAGAATCTAATGTAGACCACTAAAGCAAACCCAGTTTCCAAAAGGTTTTCTGCACTTGACACCCGTATTCATATTTCACCCCCAATATAATAAAGTGTGAAATTACCTGAGATGTTTTTGAAGAAGTTATTGCTCATACAAATACAGCTGTACGGATTATACCCTTGAAGGAAATATGCCAATAACTCTAGACTATTGCTTCCTAGAACAGTCCTAATTATTACAGCATTGGATCATACCTGGAGCTACTGGGAATAATCATGTTCACCTGTATACCTGAACAGAGAAGGAGAAGTGATACATTTTTCACTTGCAAATCACTAAAGGTAATTCTATATGCGTTATTTCATAATTTGGCCTTAAGAAATGAATGTACGGCAGGAATTGAAATATTTTATCATCACATTTATCTAAAGAAGAAGTTCTCAATGACGGCAGAACGTTTGAACCGCATAGTAGCTTTTATTATTCAAAAAGCCATCTGACCGAAATGCAAAGCAATCAATTAAAGGTTTGTTTTGTCACTGTCTCTATAGCAATATTCGAGATAAAACATTTGTGGTAAAATATATGATATGAAAGAGGCAGGAAGGAATATGCTAATGTATCTACAGCTGATGCATCCAATCTAGGGTAGTAGAACTTGATACAAATATGATAGTATGCATTAATCTGAAAATACTTTCAATGAATGTTTATTAGGTGAAACTACTGCGCATATTAGCACACATTGAGTATGTACAGTTTTTAATTTAGTTTTTATAAACAAGGAAACGAAACTTTTCTATATGCTTAGCTATTGCTTCTATACCTATTTATTAATTCTATCATTCTTCATTACACATCAGGAGAAAGGCAAGGTTCAAACAGATTATGATCCTGTTATGATCCTGAACATATATTTCAGGTTAGGAAAATCTAGAAATGTATAAAACATTCAATCAATTATTTAAGTTAAATACACAATATAAATATAATATGGGGCGTCATGGTGGCGTAGTGGTTAGCAAGATCACCTCAAAACAACAAGGTCCTGGGGGTCTTTCTGTGTGGAGTTTACATGTTTGTGTGGGTTTCATCTGGGTACTCCGGTTTCCTCCCACAGTCCAAAAACATGTACATTAGGGTTATTGGTGATTCTAAATTGCCCCTAATCTGTGTGTGAGTGGACGTCCATCTATGTTTGCCCTGCGATGGACTGGCGACCTGTCCAGGGTGTACCCCTGCCATGTGTGCTGGGATAGGCTTGAGCAAATCCATGTGACCCTGAATTAGGGAATAAGCGAGTAAGAAGATGAATGAATGAATGAATGAATGAATATAAGATGCATCATGTAAACTTAAGCAAATGAGAAAATCGATTTAGTCAAGTTTCAATATCTGGAGAATTCACCAGCTTTGTCACTGAGCAATTTAGAAACTTTTACATTTAATCAATTTTAGGAAATGAATTCCAGCATTTAGTAATTCTATACTCTAAATTATACACACACATCACACACATGCAGTCTCTCAGGGAGAATAAATATCACATATACACAGCTGGGCTGAGGTCCTCCC
>JAOTRA010094628.1:0-11637 GCA_026260255.1 Pseudolaguvia tuberculata
TCCTCCTGTCTTTTTGACAACGCCACTGTCTCTAAACCGTACAACATCGCTGGTCTCACTACCGTCCTATAAACTTTTCCTTTCACTCTTGCACAAATCAATCTTGCAATTCTTCTCCACCCCCTCCACCCTGCCTGAACTCTTTTCTTCACTTCTCTAAAACACTATCCATTACTTCGCACTGTTGAGATTAAATTCCTCCACCTTCCCTACCTCTTCACCCTGTAACCTCACCACTCCGTTGCCTTCCCTCTCATTCACATACATGTACATTGTTTCTCCTACTGAATATTTCTATCCTTGGTCTCTTTCCTCCACCTCTCAACATTCCTCTCAATCTGCTCCCTACTCTACCCATAAATCACAATATCATCTGCAAACATCATCGTCCATGGAGGCTCCTGTCTTACCTCATCCATCACCGTTGCAAACAAGAAAGAACTTTTGATCCTTGATGCAATACCACCTTGACCTTGAACCAGTCTGACATTCCTACTGCACAACTCACTTCTGTCACACTGTCCTCGTACATGTCCTGCACCACCCTCACATACTTCTCTGCTACACCTGACTTCCTCATACAATACAACGACTCCTTTCTTTCGGAACTCTGTCGTACACTTTCTCAAGATCCACAAACACACAATGCAACTTTTTCTGACCTTCTCTATACTTCTCCATCAACATCCTCAAAGCAAAGATTGCATCTGTAGTACAAATGCATTATTATTATACATTATTATCAAACATTTTATTACATGTTAGGAAATGCTGCTATTGGCAAATACTGTGTGAGAAACAATGGCAAAAAATCTATAACGATTCAAACTAAAAAAAACCCCAAACATGTCCTGACCAATCAGCCTAATTTCTCCATATGTATATACTTCATTTCTAGTATTTAAATATCCTAATACAATTATTTTAACCTAATAAAAAGTTCTTTCAATTGACTGACTATCCATGACTATGGGCTTCAGAAGATAAG
Source organism: Pseudolaguvia tuberculata (assembly GCA_026260255.1). Taxonomy (NCBI): domain Eukaryota; kingdom Metazoa; phylum Chordata; class Actinopteri; order Siluriformes; family Sisoridae; genus Pseudolaguvia; species Pseudolaguvia tuberculata. Next base: position 989 of record JAOTRA010094628.1, read on the forward strand.
GTTGTTGTTGCATTGCTGTATTATGTATACTTCCTGGATGTTGACCTCACCTGTCTGTGATGTGTCAACATTCAATTGGACTGATGCACACTAATGCACAGGTGCTGCAGAATGCATTAACTAAAAGAGTTCTCCTAAAGTTTAGTTGCCATGCCTCCTACCCTCGAGTGACCATGGTTATATTGATAACCCTGATACATTATCCTTGATAAATCTGAACCATGTGAAGAAAAACAATTTAAAATTGGACTGCCTTTGACTGATTACAATATTTCAGAATAAGGTAAATCACATTAAGAGCAGATGTAAATGACTGCTTTGACCTGTAATTGGTTTTACAGAAGACCCAAAGCACAACAGCGCTACCACATTGATGTGTACACAATCATTAATCAAAACATTATTATTGTCAAACATTCTATTACATGTAAGGAAATGCTGCTAAAAATCATTTAACTGTTATATGTTTGTAGGTAAATTAACATTAAACATCCACTAGATGAGGTGATGCCATACTTTTTGCTAGTGGTTGTACGGGATAGTTTCATCAATAATTCACATAAAAGGGAGGTTGAGAACTAATTAGGTAGTTTTTACCCCCACATGTGTAAACACACTTGGAACACAGTGCCTAATGCTATGTAATTTTCTTCTCCTCTCTTGTGCTGTTTTTCTTATCTTTCTCATACACCTTGCCATGTTAGCATTTTCTGCCAATCACAGCATGACGGCTAACTTCACTGCATCAAACTGTGATCAAATAAAAGCCCTTTTGTCAGGCACTGAAGACAATGTATTCTGTTCTCTAATGAACTCCTGGCAAGAGTGCCACCTGTCTTTTTGCTTTGCCAGCCTTTGCTGCAGCAACAGTAGGCAACCTTAAAATAATTGAACAATTTTGCATTCAGGACTCATGGAGGCCAAAAAAAAAAATCCTATAGTAGGAACAATTATTTGTTTAGGGACAAAAGGCTGCATAGTTATTGCCGCAAAGATATTGTTGGTGTTCCTGCTTTCATGAAATAAGAATATATTCAACAGTTTTAAAGATATTTAAAGAGTTTACCATGTTAATTGCCTCAATGATGCCATCAGAGGGAGTAAGTAAATCATGGCAACAATAATCAGTATCTAAGTAGGTAGATAATAAGTACGTTAAAGTAAAAATAAGTGTAAGATTAAAATTTATAAGTATTTGGATTAGGTATAGTGATTATGTTTATGTTACATAAGGGTGGCGCGGTGGTGTAGTGGTTAGCACGCTCAGGTCCTGGGTTCGATTCCCGGGTCTAGGTTCTTTCTGTGTGGAGTTTGCGTGGGTTTCCCCCGGGTACTCCGGTTTCCTCCCACTGTCCAATAACATGTACATTAGGCAGATTCGTGAGTCTAAATTGGCCATAAATACCCAGCCATTAGGGTGCAAGCTTAGTGCCGGTCCCAAGCATGGATAAATGGGAGGATTGCATTAGGAAGGGCATCCAGCGTAAAACCCCGCCAAGTTGAATGTGCAGATCACGGATCCGCTGTGGCAACCCTTTACAGGAGCAGCCGAAGGACAAAAAAATGTAAATTATGTACACGCCATTTGGATGTACAGGTAAACTCTTTCTCTGTATTAGCGTACATAAACTTTGTCAACACTACACACAGATATAGGGATTCAATTTTTGTCACCTACAGGATTATACAGACAGTTACAACATATAGTGAAATGTTTTCTTCCCATATCTCACACTGTAAACCCGAATGTTCTAACTAATTAATTGAATTGAGTTGTATTCATTAAATAATAACAATTAGTTTATATTAATTAAATTTTATGAGTATTTAGAACTTTTTCCTATTTATTAGTTTCTAAAGATTAAACGTTTCAAGTAAGTTGAAAAATTTTGCTGTTTTAATTTAGACAAAATGTCTCTTTAAAGTTTTATTAACTCAAAATCTTTCAGCTTTGTGATTTTACGAATGATGTCATCCAGGTTCACGTAAACTGTTTTTTCCACAGATGGCGGATCGGCCTCGCTTCACACTACAATAAGTAAAATATTCAAATATATAAATACAATATACATTTGGCTGGAGGAAGTGTTCGAACCCTGAGATAATTTTCAGTGTCAGTGAGATTCTTTGAAGAAATTAAATGTAGGATTATTTTATATTTAATTTTACAGAGCCAGAACCATTTTTAAATGAGTCTTATTATTGGCTAATTTAGCGCAACTAATTTTTGTTATACTGGATGCTAATACTATTTGTATCGAATCAAATAAAGTCTTTTGTCAGTGTTTATATATTTTATATACTGCATGGAAAAAAAATAGTTATATATACTGTATACTAATACTATTGTCAGTCACATGGGTTTTGTGTTGTTTTTTGTCTATTCCAGGTTTAGAGCGAGATAAAAGACTGAAAGAGCAAATTGCGTATAAACATCTATCGGTTCTTTACAAGATCATGTTCATTTATTATATCAAATCAAACACTGTATAAAGACAGTATTACCTGTTGGACATTTTTGTTTAAAAATAAATAAAAAATAAATGTCAGAAATGTTCTTTTGTGTTTGCTTGAAGTTACGGATGCATTTTCATCCATTTATAGTGTTTACAGATGTAGAATTTGGTTCATTTAATTTATGGAACTCAAAATGGAAAAGTTAATTAATTAAAGTATATAAACTGGGTGAGTAAGTATTTACAGTTGGGAGAAATTAAACAAATGAAGTTAAGTGATATCAAATTGTAAAAGCAGGGAATAAATTTTAAGAAAGAAGAAAGAATTTTGCACGAGTACAACAAACTCAAATCTAGATGTTTCTGCTTAATTAAAATCGGAAATTTCATTCATTCATTCATTCATTCATTCATCTTCTTATCCGCTTATTCCTGAATCCGGGTCACGGGGGTCTGCTGCGCCTATCCCAGCACACATAGGGCGAGAGGCAGGGGTACACTCTGGACGGGCCGGCAGTCCATCTCAGGGCAACACATAGACAAACCTCCATTTACACACACATTCACTCCTATGGACAATTTACAATCACCAAAATGAGGTCATCTACATGTTTTTGGACTGTGGGAGGAAACCGGAGCATCCGGAGGAAACCCACGCAAGCGCAGAGAGAACATGCAAACTCCGCACAGAAAGATCCCGGCACGGGATTCGAACCTGGGAGGCAACTGTGCTATACACTACGCCACTGCGCCGCCCAGGAAATTTCATAACTTAAAAAGATTGACGTAACTGATTATCTCAAATTTATTGAGTTTTATTAACTTATTCGGGATTACAGTGCATCTTAGTAAGTTGGGGGTCAGGATGCAGGGTCAGCTATTGTACAGCGCCCCCGGAGCAGGAAGGGTTAAGAGTCTTGCTCAAGGACCCAACAATGGTCCTTTACTCTGGTTTACTTTGAGCCAGGTCATCCTTGGCAGTGGTGGGGCTTGAACCCAGGTCTTCCTGGTGTACCGATCAACAACTCGGCATTTAAAGCACTCAGTAAAATTACTGCAAAAAAAAAAGAAAAGAAAATGCATTAAGTCACATATTATCTGTACATATATGCAGGCCTCTTCTCATTTTCAAGTTTTAAGTCTGTGTACTTGTATTCGATTAAGTTAATTGAGGTAATAAACTTACACCAAATGAACTCTGTCAATGTGCTTACTCTGTCTCAGTTTATGGTAAAAGCGATTTGCTAGTTGCTGAGCTGTTTGGCCAGCATGATGCTTATTGCCATTCTACCTGCAAACCTCAATACAACACTTAAAACAAACCCTCCCGATAATTGAGAATGTCTACCATAGAGTAATCTGCCCTAACAATAAAGCTGTTAAAAATACTTTATGAAATTGTGTAAAATGAACATCCCTTGCTTTTGTTCTCTTTTTATTGTAGAAAGCTTAGAGTGAAATATAACAAAAGCTAAACTGTACTGTTGTTTTGCTATGTTGTTTAAGTTTTTAATTATATATATGTATAATAAGTGATTTATAGATTAAAATCATGTATTTATTCACTTATTAAGTTTGAATAAATAAAACTACTTTGTCTGCAGCAACATACCCTTTATACCACCAGTTCAAGCTCACCCTTGGGTTACTGTCTGCATGAATGTTGTACTTTCAGTGTCAATGTGAAATTAATCCTAATTATGTGTCTTTCTTCCACCACCCTGTTATATTAAAGCTTATTTGTCTAATGTATTTGTAAAAATGGAACATACTTAACATCAGTTAACAGCTAATATCAATAACTATAAATCCCGTGCTTGCGTGGGTTTCCTCCGTGTACTCTGGTTTCATCCCACAGTCCAAAAACATGTACATTAGGTCGATTGGTGATTCTAAATTGTCTACTGCATGTTTCTGGACTTTGGGAGGAAACCGGAGCAAACCCATGCAAGCGCGGGGAGAACATGCAAACTCCGCACAGAAAGATCCCAGCCCGGGATTCGATCCTATGATCTTCTTGTTGACTGTGCTATCAACTACGCCACCACGCCGCCCGTAAATTTCATATATTTAATAAAATAATCAAACAATTGCAACCTGACATGAAGGATTGGGATAAACACAAGTACATAGAAATTAATGTTTATGTTAAGACTGTTATAACCAGATGTTAAATTGTTATATAATGATAAACATCAACACAATTTGGATCATGAGTTTCCGTAGTAAATGAACTTATCCAAGCTGTATCCAAGCTCATCATTACAGTGTAATGGGAATATTTTGTTATTAAAACAGATGTCTTATTATAATACACCCGCATTATAATACAATTCAGAGAATTGGCTTTCAAACAGTGGGAGGCTTCAGAAAGTGTCAGTTTCCTTCCAGATGAAATGATGAACAGATACAGTATATGAATACAAAAAAGAAACTTTAAGAAAATATGAATTCCAAAAAGACTATTTTTGACAATTTTACACAAAATTCAATTATTTGATCTACTGCGAGAGAAGCAAGTCTATATTAAAAGCTAATAGCAAGAGTTCACTTCTTAAGCCACATTTACAACACTTTCCACATACATTTCACTAAGTTAAACCATTTGGTTGGTTGTTGTGAATTGCAGGAATGGAAACAATTTTCAATAGAGAGGCAATATAAAAGTCACAACAGCGAAGTATCACAAATAAATATGACTATAGTAAAAGTGCTATTTTAGTCAATGTATATGCTCCTAAAAACACAAATGATCAAATGAACCCCAAGAAATATGTATGTTGTGCTTTTAAATATAAAGTTCTACTCTAATTTACTCTCGTATTGTAATACATAATACAGTTCATAGCTGTAACTTGAAAGGTGCAGGCTGTCACCATTTTAATAAAAGTAATGCAATATGAAAAGAACCTATTCCCATTAGGGGAACCCCAGTTGCCATGCAGGAAGTTAGGATTACAAACATGCTTCAGCTCCAAGGATATAATAACATTCAATCTATTTTTCTGTATAGCTGAAAAACATCCAACAGGTTTTCCCAGATTACATCACACGTATTATGCTGATACCATGCTTATGTTTATTTAATCATGTTTAATTAAACAATATGAACAATATCTAAGTAATGAAGTTACAAAGCTCTAGGTGAAGGTGTATGTTTGGAAAGGATTTTATTTTAATAATTACTGTTAAATTGTGTACTGAATTGTACACAATTGTACACAGTTAGTTGCATATAGAGATCTTAATTTTGTTGTTTTCAACTAATGAAATAGAGACTCCATTAAATGCTTCTTTTGCAACCTTTTACTTTTGTTACATTTATAATTTATCAGTGAGAAAAAGAGTAAGAGATGTAATGAAAGTAGTTCACCTACCTCATTAACGATTATATTTCAGCTTGGGAATTGAACCTACTGTACTACTGAACTACATGTAAAGGTGCAAATTTATTTGATCAGATAGTCAACATTTAGAGAAATGTCTCCTATAAGTAACATAAGTTTCACATTAACACAGCATGGCATATGATTCAACTCCACAGTACAATCAAAGTTTTTCTACAAAAAAGTAGAACAAGTACAGTTTTGCTTCCTATTACCTTTTTTTTTTTTATATCCAACCTTATACCGTGTCCACGTAGTTACTTGTTCAATAAGCGAAAGATAGAAAATGACATTGAATAATTGCAGGCACACTGGCCATTCTGCTGGCTGATACATTATTGATCTTAGCATTTGCAGGACCGATAGGTGAGGACAATGGAGAATCAAACTAATTTAAAGCTGGAACAGAACAGAATCTTGGATCAATTTTTTTCTGTGAATATTATGTTAAGACAAAAAACACACCCCATTGCCTTGACTTGCATATGTATCTAAGTGACATTCCATTCCTAATCCATAGGGTTTAATATGACATCTGTCCACCCTTTGCAGCCATAACAGCTTCAACTCTCTTGGGAAGGCTGTCCATAAAGTTTGGAAGTGTGTTTATTGGAATTTTTGACTAGGGAAGCACATTTGTGAGGTCACACACTGATGTTGGATGAAAAGGCCTGGCTCTCAGTCTCCTTTCTAATTTATACCAAAGGTGTTCTCCTATACCAAAGGTGTTCTATTGGGTTGAGGTAAGAGCTAGTCAAGTTCATCCCAACCAAAATTTCAAAATGTTCTCACAAAACAACCCAAAACCATAAAACCCCTCCACCAAACTTTATACTTGGCACAATGCAGTCAGACTAGTATCGTTCCCCAGTCAACCACTTGCTGATGTATGGCGTGGATGCAGCTGCATATGTGTGTGTATGTCAGACATATAAAATAAATGACTATTATATAAAATAATCAAACAAATATAAAACAAATGAATTATCATTAGACTTTAAAACACCATACTGCATATTTAATTTCTATGTTCTTACTCAGAGCTTGTGCTGAGTCACAAGCCATTATGTTAGCAGAACTTAATTGTTCTCTAAAGTAGCTTTTTGAGTTGAAATAAGTAGAAACATGTCATAGGCTAAAATTTGGTAATTTGCACAGCTGGAAATTTACTTGGTAGCTCAGCTAACTGTTAGAAATTCATCACAGTTTCTCCAAGGAAAAGTACAATACTGTACATAACTATGGTCTTCATTTTCTGAAGTGTAATAAAAATGCACAGCAGGTTTGAGCACAGCATGGTCATCATATATTTGGCTGTACCTTATATGAGAAACTTATACATCGAATGCATTGTTACAGCTATTGTCAAGTACAAAATATTTATCACCCTTGTTGAGGATTTTGGGGTTTTGTTGTCAATAAAATAACTGTGAGATGGACTACAAGACCATCGCTATGTAGCTTGGTAAGAAAGTGACAACACTTAGTGTGATTATTCGCTAATGGAAGCGAATAATCAATAACTATCTCTCTCAGTCTGGGCCTCATACAACACCTTACAATGTCATGTTTCATAATTCATGAGAAGGGTTAGGAATCAGACCAGAACTACGCAGAAAGATTTTATCAATCATCCCAAGGCAGTTGGAACCAAAGTCACCAAAACTGGTGTTAGTAATTAGTAATAAAATGAGTAATACTGAAATCTGTCTGAAATCCCGCAGTGCCCGTAATGTCCCTCTGCTCAGGAAAATGTCTGAAGTTTACCAATGAACATCTGAAAGTTTTAAAAGAGAACTGGGTGAAAGTGTTGCGATCAAACTCAAAATAACCAATTACTTTGGCACCAGCACAACTCACCGTATTTTTGAAAGAAAAGAAAGGTTGCTTACGACCCCAAGAACACCATCCTCGCTGTGAAATAGGAGGTGGAAACATCATACTTTGGGGTTGTTTTACTGCTAAGAGGAGAGGACAAATGAATTAATAAAGGATGGTAGACAGGGCCAAGTGGGTTTCCCCTGGGTACTCTGGTTTCCTCCCACTGTCCAAAAACATGTACATTAGGCGGATTGGTGAGTCTAAATTGGCCATTAATGACCAGCCATTAGGGAGTGGCCTTAGTGCCGGTCTCAAGCCCGGATAAATGGGAGGGTTGCGTTAGGAAGGGTATCCAGCATAAAACCCCGCCAAGTCAAATGTGCGGATCACGGATCCGCTGTGGCAACCCCTAACGGGTGCAGCCGAAGGACAAAGAAGAAGATATCTATTTAAATCTATATCTATGTGCTTTTTTAATGATGTTTAAATAATGTATTTGTATTTGGATACATCCCTATGATACAGATGAAATGTCACTACTCTCTTCTATAAATTGCTTGTGAGAACACAATGAGGTCAAATGTACTTTCAATCAATTGGTATCGAGTCTTTATATTACGACATCAATCATGCGGAATTCACCAAAGGTTCGCGTGGCTTCTTTCTCACCTGTCGCCTGTGGTGTAGGTAAAATGATGAAGAAGTCCCCAGACATGGCTATTCGATTACACATAGTGCTTTTGTTTTACTAGAAAAAAAGGAAGTGAAGGTTTCATGTCTTTTAACTCAGTTACACCTTTAATTATCATTAAGGAAATGTTTCGATAGTTTATAGGTTGGGGATCTTTCTGTGCATAGTTTGCATGTTTTCCCTGTTCTTGTGTGGGTTTCCTCTGGGTACTCCGGTTTCCTCCCACAGTCCAAAAACATGCAGATTAGGTGAATTGGTGATTCTAAATTGTCCATAGGAGTGAATGTGTGTGTTTGTGTGTGTGTGTGTGTGTGTGTGTGTGTGTGTGTGTGAATGGTATTTTGTCTAGCGTTTGCCCTGAGATGGACTGACGACTCGACCAGGGTGTATCCTTGCCTCTCGCGCTATGTGAGCTGGGATAGGCACCAGCAGACCCTCGTGACCCCGAAATAGGGAATAAGCAGTTAAGAATATAAATGAATGAATGAATATGTCTAAATAGACGTTTTATTGTCATTTTAACCATAAATGCAGACAAAGCAGTATACAGTGAAATTAATTATCAGTTCTTTCTTTAGAAATTATCTTCTTTTTAATATGATTGAGCATTTGGGTCTTGCTCAGGGGCCCAGCAGTGGCAATGGTGCTTGGAGTCAAATATATCAAAGATATTCCAATTTTGTAATTTGTGGGAAGTGGTAGCCTAGTGGTTAAGGTGTTGGACTAATACCAGACAGACCCAGGTTCCAATCCCACCTCCACTAAGCACTGTGGGCCCTTGAGTAAGGCCCTTAATCCACAATTACTCAGTTGTAAAAAAGAGATCAAATGTAAGTCGTTCTGGATAAGCGATTCTGCCTAACTGTAACTGTAACTGTAAGCTGTTCTACAGCTTCATCACTGTGCATGGAAATGTGATGTGAAAATGTGGTGCTAATTTTGTTGTTTGCCTCTGTGTAATTGTAATTCCTTCTTTTAATTAAACTATTTATGAAAAATGGTTCAAATTTCCCATGCCAGCCTAATATTAAAATGTTTGATTAATGCAATTTAAAGTTCATTTAAAAAAAGCATGTAATCTCTAAAAGCAGAATCTGAAGACAGCAATGTTTGAAATAGTCAAGTGAATATGTTTGAAATATTAGCTGCAAAAAGTCATTTTGTTAAACTGTATAACGATTGTGGAGAAAATAAGAGCAGTACCACATTTATTAAGTGTTGTGTTCTTCCAAAGGCTCTTAGCGTATATTCGGTCCTATATTTGGTCTGTTTTACATAAAGTGTTTAAATATTTCTATTAAATGCCAATGACTTAATTTTTATTGTACAATTCCCTAAGATTTAGATGAAATATCTTACAGTGATTAAGAAGGATTGAACAGCAGTGAGAGAAAAGCCTGTTGTATATAATTGTTTGGCATTTGACAGACATTTTTACCCAGAGCGACTTACATTTGGTCTCTTTTTTACAACTGAAGGTTAAGGGGTTGGTGGAGATGGGATTTGAACCACGGTCTTTCTGGTATTAGTCCAACACCTTAACCACTAGGTTGTCACTTCCCAGTGGCTATATACTAAAATAACACGCTTCCACGGGTTATAAAGCTTTTTAAATAATCCTGTATATTACTAGCACTTTCATGACATTACTTTAATGATTAAGTTCACTGGCGTTGAAATTTCTGTACATAACAGGTAGCTTGAATATTACCGTGTAACAACAGGAGTCCATTTTCCTGTTCTTTTTGTAGAGGGGTGTTTGCTTGTATATAGTTTCACTGCCTGTGTTTGTTGGCTTGTTGCTCTAACCAATAAATATTTCACAAAGCACTTGTTTTACGTCTCGGAGTGATTTTTATTGGCAGGATGCTTTTTAAAGTGACTACTGTAATTGGTGACATGACCAGAGACATATTTATTTCCCTTAAATATACATAAGATTTATATTATATAAATGATATATATTTTGGTTTCTAAACCAAATATATTTTGTGTAACTATATTTATAGCCAAATATGAATACTTTCGTTGGAATAAATAATATAGCCCTGGTTTGGCTGTCTTTATTATTAATCTTTCTGATCACTTACTTTGCATTAATAGAACTTACTTTGTGTTAATAGAACTGGATGCTCATGATTAACTTTATGTCTAATCACATTAGAAGAAAACAATATGTCTAAATAGTCTTCTTCACCTTTCGGCTGCTCCCGTTAGAGGTCGCCACAGCGGATCGCTTTTCTCCACCCTACCCTGTCCGCTACATCTGCCTCTTTCACCCCAACTACCTGCATA
>JAOTRA010094654.1:0-11634 GCA_026260255.1 Pseudolaguvia tuberculata
GTGTGTGTGTGTGTGTGTGTGTGTGTGTGTGTGTGTGTGTGTGTGTGTGTGTGTGTGTGTGTGTGTGTGTGTTATGTTCACACCAAACATGAAGTGAATAAAGTTCCTCACAGGATAATGTAGGTACAATATTAATTACAATATTAAATAATAATTGCTTGTGCTCACTGATGCTATGAGAGTTACTTCCTATATATTGGTGTCAGCACTTAATTTACGAGCTGATTGGCTTTGCACAACAACATGGGAAATTGAGCTCATGTTGAAATTACAGTTGAAGCAGATACCAGTAATTCGAGGAAAATGTAAATGATGACATTTGCATTTGGTGTTAATGCAGCATGAGGAAGTGTTGAATACATACACTGTTTAATTGTGCGGTTTGTTGTTCCAGGTAACTGAAGGAAACTACCTCAAACCCAATGCGAGCTATGCAACACACAGGTGTAGACCATCAGGCTCTTCTTCACCTCACCGGTGCTTTGACCTGAACTGAAGCCACCGGAGGTGTCTGAGTTTGACACCAGTGTATCTGAACACATCATTCTGAAACACACACACACACACACACACACACACAGGGCAGAACCACTCATAACCATAGTAAAAGTTTAAAAAAAGCAGCACCGACTACAGTAAATGCAGCATCTTATTACTAGTAGATTTAAACCTTGCCTTAATGATGGTTGGGGTCTTTTGTACCATTTTTATTACAGTAACATTTTAAAAGTCCTAGTAATACATCAACAACTGGGCTATAACTTAAACTGAAAGCTAGCACTGTTAGCCTTTTTAAAAAATATCTGCATTTGACGTTCGTCTTTTCCTTTTTATTTACACTGGATTTAAGACTCTTCACTACAAATAAGCATCAGATCTTTTTATTTATTTATTTATTTTTTTTTATGAAAAGTCTCATTAAACTCATTAAACACAGTGGCTGAAGCACAAATCTATTAATAACTTTGTTCACCAATAACCCTGGGTGTATGAATTCAAGTCATCTTTTTAAAGAAAAGATTATAAATATCAAAAACAAATAACACATCTTTTTTTTTTACGGATAGAGTAGGGACGAGGCCCTTCAGGGGTTTTTAAATGAATGGAGACAAATCAAAGACCCATGGTGCTTAAAAACTATTTCAAAAAGGTGCTAAATATCTGCTTTCAAAATCAATGCACATTAATAACTGCACAGTATGAGTAGGTAAAACACACACACACACACACTGGTATCCTGTAACCTGGCAAAAACAAATCTACTGTGCAATCGCCGCAGTTGTGCATTTTTTGTTTTTTGTTTGTCTGTTTGGTTTATTGTACTGTGAATGGATTTAACTCAGTCTGTAATAATTGTATATAATAATTTTAAATATTTATCACTTCTGTTTTTGTGTTGAAGTGCTAATGAATTGGTGCAACTCTTGTGAGATTAACAGGGAAAAAAAACCTGGTGCTACGCTCAAACTCTGGATTTGTGCCTATTTATATGTAGAACATCAGATTCCGAGGCACATTCCAGGTGCTTCTGCTGATAGGGAAACCCGCGTTATGTAGCACCTAAAAGTGCAACGCTATCGGACGCTGCAACCATCTGAGGTGCTTTTATTTTTTCTAGTGAAATTTCTACTTGAGCTGACCTTTTAAAGTGGAGCTTTGCCTCCACTGGTGCTGATGTTCAGCTCGACTCTCCACAGCTGACACCTTTCAGTTCAGGTTTTCATGCAGTTAATAGCTTTTCCGACACCCAGAAAAAGGACGAACATTCCAACCTACTTCCTGTATGTTTTTCTCGCCTAGCATTTAGTAGGAGCAGCTGCATTGCAGCTTGTGTTTGCAGTCACATGTAAAACCATCAGCCAATCAAACAGCAGCAGTTTAAAAATAAATAAATAAATAATTGGGTAGGTTTGGGGTTTTTTTAAACAGATGGTGCAACAGAAAACATGGTGCTGTAAAGAAGGTTCTAATATATAGTAGAGTTATATAGAAACCACAAAATATTGAATGAGCAGCTACACATCACATTGGGTTCCTCTGATCTTGTTTTTCCACTGGCACTGGAGCTGCTACCCAACCACGATTGGGCATCATTTCAGTGGTAGTACTCTACATTACCAGTTGACCTGAATCATGCTGTTTACTGCTTTTTCATATGTTGGCCATTTGTTTGGCAGTTTGTCATCGCAAACACCAGATACTTATAGAAACTTTTCCTCATAGTGGCAGTTTTAAGTGAAAATGTGCCATCCGATTCTGGAATAGAACCTGGCACCAGTGCCAGTCGAAGGATTTTTAAGTCAAACACTGAGATCTGGTTGTTATAAACATGACTTGAATGACAGGAGGCAGAAAGTTAAAAACCTGCTGTGATCTTCGGGTTTGAGTGAAACGCATGATTTAGATGCTTTTCTGCTCATCAAGGTTGTAATGAGTTACTATATTCTTCTTGACTCTTCTTATTTTTGAAATATTTCAGACTGCAAGTCATAGTGTGTAAAAATAAAAAATAAATCCTAACAAACACTTCAGATTCAAACACTGCAGATAAACCTGCTTTTCCATGATTGGTTGATGGTTGTGCGGGTGTTTGTACCCCCAATCACTTGCTTTCCTACGAAATTAACATTGTTTGATCCTAATATAGCTGGCCAGAGAAATGTGTGTAATACAGGGTATCGGAAGGGAAAAAAGCGTGTTGGAAAAGCGCAATGTGAAAACAGGGTGTCATCTAGAACATCCAGTAGGACGTGACCAGCTCTCTCTCTATCTTTATCTCTCTGTCTCTGTGTGTGTTTGTTGACCCTGTACCAGTTTTCTGTTTGCATTCTTTAAGATAATTATAGACCAGTAGTTAATGGTGCTCCTCTTCACTCTAAACAATGATGGTGCAGCTAAAGTCTGATCCTATTCCTTTCTGTCCACCACCTGCAGCAGACGTTAATCCTTATTGGACGCTACTGTAGAGTAGAGCGTAGTAGATGTTTCCTCAGGTACATACAGGATTAGAATTGTTCTAGCGATTTCAGTTTAGACGCGTAGTCTCAGGAAGACGACTTGAAACGTCAAGGGAACGATTACAACCAACTTGCGACTCTCCTCACGTTCTTTCTCTTCCTCTCTCTAACGTCTGCAGGGTTTTGTTGTGACCTGTTTGTTTTCTCCTTACCCTAATTTATAAAGATGAACTGTAGTTCTCCGTTTTACCTAATTAAAATCACTTTATTGCATTTTACTGTCACATGACCAAACTTCCACTCTGCACATGGAGCAGATGCAGGTTGATGGTGCAATAAAGTCTACACCTATGTTCTAATTGCTGTTGTTGGTGCTGGTTCTATTGCTTAAACTGTTTCTAATTAAAGAAGAATAACGTTTGCATCAATATGACGGTGTGTGTGTGTGTAAAGTTATTTGTCTCTTTCGCTTTTAGTTGTTCGCATTTACCGCATTAGATCTATTTTCTTTTTAATTTATCCAATTAAGCATTTGACTTTTACAATTAAGACTTAACAGCTTGGTGGTGCTGGGAATTAACCCCACAATCAGCTGCCCAATATGCTGACCCCCTGGGCTACTACTTCCTTGGCAACACTGTTGTGAATGCAGGAGCGATCCAGAATGTTTAGTGTTGTTGCTGCAGATTGTGGTACATGCTGTTCATATCTTATCGCATCCTTAAATGGGACTGACTCTCGTTTGTGTCCTTCACGAATAAGACGTGATTTATTCATTCCAAACACATTTACTGTTATGCAACTGTATTCTGGTCCTCAAATTATCCACTCGAATGTCGGCAGCCTGCACCATAAACGTCTTTTTTAAAATTGTCTTGCATCCTAATTGATAGTGTTTTTTAGAGTGAAGTTCTGGCATCTGTGTTTCCTTGTAAAGCTTGCCAGAAGCAAGACCTTGAATGGTGTCAAAACATCTGCAGCTGCGTGTGTGTTCCACAGTCTGTTGGCCTGACATGCCAAAGCAAATCTCAGAGTCTGAGACTTGTAAACATCCAAGAGCTAAGTTATTGACTTACCTGTGATTAGTTATGTTATTAGTTTAGGTGACCCTCACCAGACCATCTACTTTTTAGTGTAGACCATTTTAGTCCTTTCTTTTGATCCTGTAAAGATTAATGAATTATTTTATACTAAATGATGATTTTATTTTAAATTCAAATGTAACTTTCTCATTATTTACTATTAATTTTGCTCATCTAAAGAAAATCCCAAAGTTTGAGGAATTGCTAGCTCAGTGGTTAAAGGGTTCAAGCTTGCCACTGCTAGACTGGTAACCCTGCTAAACACAACTTCTCAGGAATATAAAAATTGAGATAAATCTTAGTCAAGCTGGATAATACCCTGACCTGACTGTCAGATTCCAGGAATGTAATAGTCTGTTTAATTCTTGACATTTTACTGACTTATAATCCGTTAATATTTATTTGGTAGAAAAAGAAAAACCAGCAAAGGAAGATCTTGGAATCGGCCTGATTCTGTTTTGTTCCCATGTGATTTTATAATTAATTATTATTTAGGTGCAAAAAGCTTGTTTATATCATGTGGAGTTCTAGTTAGAAAAAAAACTAGCTGCTGTATTCAGACATTTCACGGTTGATTTATTGCCCCGGGAGTTGACACAGTAACTCGTTGTTCGCCTGTCTTGCTTTATCTCTCGGCAGTGAAACTTCTAGTGTTCCTCGGCATTCGCACCACCTGCTTCATTCCACTTAATCAACCTGATGGCACACATTTAAAATCCTTCCGTTCAAGGACATGGTAGCGTAAAGCTATTTTGGCAGCCGGTTCCACATTTCAGGAATGCAGTTGTTGTGTATAAAGCTCAATTCCTTTGGCTAACACCTTCCAAACAAGTATTTGTGACAGAAAGGGAAATGGAGGTGAGCGTGCACTTTTGGATGTTGCTGATCCTGCCACTGACTGCAGTTGCAGAACCACTCGGAGAAGAGCACAACCCAAGCGAGGACTTTACTCCGGCCTGGTCCCAGTCAGGTCAGTGACCTCAAACGTTACTATTTAGTGTTTAATGTGTGGTATTTCTGTCAGTCTTAAACGTGCCTTTCATCTGGACACACAGGAGGACCGACCAGTTACACACATTCTTCCTCACAGCCTATTTTGGAGGACATGCCCTGTGTTAAAGGTGTTGATCATCCTGATGCATTCCAGGAAGTCCTCCTTGCTTTGAAAACCACTTGGAATGACAGCCAGACTACGATGCATGGATTACGCCGGTTCGGAGTTTGTTCCGATTCACGTGATGACGCATGGTTTTCTTCACTAATATCCAAGGCGGGGCAGGAAGAGAACAGGCTGGAATACATACACAGCAAAAAAGGTAGCAATGTTTGATTTGATATTTGTTTCATGTCAAACACAGGAATAGTGTTGGTTTCATTCTCTATTCTTCATTCCCCATTTTTGTTTTTTTTTTGTTTTTTTGAAGTCCATTGGAATGTTGAAGAAGACGGGGTTTTCACAATGAAATTGGACTATGATAATTCAGGCACCTGTTCCCAGCAAGCCAGTTCCATGATGCTCCTGTTTTTCATCGACTCCTGTAACACACGGGAGTTTAAGATGCAATTCAGCGGACGTGTCCTTCACCCTAATAACCAGGTCAATATCTTCATACGCTTATATCCACTCAATAAGTTGTTTTGAATTTGGTATCATACTTAATAAATAATATGTAATGAATTTATACAATGGGCGTCATGGTGGCATAGTGGTTACGCTCACATCAAAAGGTCCTGTATTCGATTCCTGAGCAAGAGGTTCCTTTATGTTCTCCTCACAATTGCCTGGGTTTTCCCTAATGTACATTAGGTTAATTGGTAATTCTAAATTGCCCATCGGAGTGTGTGTCTATGTGTGGCCCTACGATGGACTGGAGACCTGTCCAGCCTTTTGCCCTATGTGTGCTGGAATATTCTACAGCAGACCACTGTGACCCCAAATAAGGAACAGGTGGGTAAGAAGATGAATGAATATATCATACTATAAAGTTGGTGGTCAAGGTTGACTTCAACGCCCAACGTGATCAGTGGGCGAGAGGCGGGGGTAGACCCTGGACAGTTTGCCAGTCCATCACAGGGCCGCACCTATTCAGACAACCATTCACACACATTCACCCCTATGCACAATTTAGAATCACCAATAGAATATGCATGTTTTTGGACTGTGTGAGGAAACCGGAGTACCCAGAGGAAACCCATGCAAGTGCGGGGAGAATATGCAAACTCTGCACAGATAGATATTCGACCCGGGAATCGAACCCGAGACCTCTTGTTGTGAAGCAGCCGTACTAACCACTACGCAACTGTGCTGCCCTGGTGTGAAAATGATCATATTTAAATAATACAAAACATCTGTAACAGTACATGCAATAAAATTGACATCCATCCAGACCATTGGTGGGCAATGTCAGTCCTGAAGACTTGGGGTACCCTGCGAAGTTCCCTAATCAAACACACCTGAACCAACTAATCAAGATCTTGGGAGATAAACGTGAAACTTACAGGTATGTGTGTTGAGGCATGCTGGAGCCACACTGCAGACCCCCAGGACCAAGATTGCCTACCACTTGATCCAGGCTTCAGGATGGGTTTTTTTCAGGGTTTTTTCTGACTTGATTTCATCAGTATCTCATGTCTCATTTGTCAATTTTGTCCCAGACGGTATGTGTCTCTCAGTCAACCCGTTTCCTGGTACTTCAAACAGAACCCTTCAGACCTGAGTCCATAAAACTGAAGATGGCTATTCAGCAGATCAATGGTGATATCATCTCTTTGTCTTTTTTTCCTAACAACTAAAGCTGTGCAGTGTGTGTAATTGTTTGCAATTTTTTTTAGGGAAGGAAATAAGTTTGGCCGAAATTCAGACCATCATGTGTCAGAGGAAGGACCAGTCCAAGAGTCCTGTGGTTGTTCTGTTTCCCCGGAAATCTGACGATCAAACTGTTCCTCATTCCAATAAGTAGGTTTATAACTATCACAGCTGTCAGATCATTCAAGCGGTCCATCGTCAGACCCTGACGCATCCCTTTACCCTCTGATTTATTCCAGAACATTTTTCTTCCTGTGTGAACTGCAAAAATTTCTAAATGAAATCGCCTCTCCTGGTAATCCACTTCTTACTCACAATGAGGTCCAATCTGTTAGCCCCGGTGTTCTCCACTCTCTGCCTCCTTTAACCCTTGGGGTGTCTTCAAGCGAGTCTCTTCTTCTCGAGCTGGTCAATTCCTCGGGCCAGACTGTCTTTTACTTCAGCCAAAACGTGAGCCTGAGGACCCACCGGGTAGAGCTAGAACTCAAGCCGGCTCTGGTTTCTGTGCTCAAATCAAAATTGGACGAAGCTCTGGCACGTATAGGGACTGAGGAATTTGGACACAGCGTCATGGATAGGCTGCAGATTCTCAGTGTTCTCTGCACTCTTTCTGAAGAGCCGGGAACAGGTGATCGGGTTTCTTCTTACTCTTTCCTGTAATTAGTAACAAGTTATAAAGCTGTTAATAAAGTTAACTTCATCTCATGCAGAAGGTGTGGAGAACCAGCGTGAGGTCTGGTACAGAGCCCTCTTGCTTCTAAAGGCTTTACAGTCTGTGCTGGATGCCTGGGCAGTGGAAAGAGCGCAGAGGGCGGCTCGAGCCGGTCAAGAAGGATCCACCAGATTTAGTCAGTGTCATCTGGAGAGTTTCACTGTGTCTCTGGAAAAGTACCTGCTAGAACCGGCCACGGCCAACATAAACAACTGTGAAGGAACCTGCGGTTTCCCCCTGATCAACGGGAACAACCATGCCATCCTGCTGAACAGCCACCTCCAGAGTGGACAACATCTGAACCGTACACTCTGCTGCATTCCAGTGGCGTATGACGACCTGTGTGTGATCGAACTGCACAGCGACTCCACCACCATTTCCTACAAGACCGACATGGTGGCTAAGGAGTGTGGGTGTCGCTAACACCAATAACAACAAACACATTCATTAAATGGACCACCATTTACCTTAGAATTCATTTAATCATTAATTCATTTAATTTTTAGCTTTTCTTTAAAATGTTTTAGTAAAAGTCTGTTTTTCTTTTGCCTGTCGATGGTTTGATTTATATTCACATTGCCTCCGATTATAAACAATAAACTGCACTAAATCTATTACTGTAATATCTTGACTTTTAGACCTTTATTGCTTTTGTAAAAGAGATAAACAGTGGTATCAGAAAATGTGATTGAAATTATTCATTATGCTAGTTCCTGTGGAATACAAAGACCTTTACATTTATCCCACTGGGGGCTATGGGGCCCAGTGGTGGCAGATTCACACCTCAGTCATTGAGCTACCACATCCTTCAAACATATTTAATTCCTTTCTTTTAGGAGTCTCCCAGGAATTTCTTTTTTTCGGACTCCTTTGAGCGGTGGTCTTTCTCCAGGTGCTCCTCTGAGCTGATTCATTACATCATCATTTCCCCAGTTCCAGAATGCCAGGCTGTCCCACCAAGTCGCCTCAAACTAAACAAAACAAAACAAAACCACCCAATGAGATTGACAGATAATCCGTTTGTCTATAGTCCTGATAGTTATGCTTTTTTTCCAAATGTGCCTTTGAACTATTGCATACACCGTTGTGTAATATGTGTTTTTCAATATGTTCATTTTGTGACTGAAGGCTCACCCTTATGGCACTGAATGATGAAGAAGAGGTGATGAAGGTGGAGTAAGTTTATATAAAAACAAACAAATTTATATTTTATATAAAAATCCACTACAAGACCAATTAAAAGCTTAATGACACAGCGTTATTCACTCTTATTCTCTAATTCGGGGTCAAAGGGGTCTGTTGCAGTCTATCCCAGCACACATAGGACGAAAGGCACAATGGACAAGTCACCAGTCTATCACAGGGTCACACATAGACCAACAACCACACACACACTTCTATGGGCAATTTAGAACCATTAATTCAAATCAATTCAGTTTTATTTTATTTGTGTACAACAGCCATTGCCTCAAAGCAGCTTTACAGAATTAATTAATTAACCTAAGGTTTTTGGACTGTGGGAGGAAACCGGAGAACCAGGAGAAAACTGGAGAACATGCAAACTCCGCCGCCCGTAATTAATAATAGATTTTCTTTTTTGCTGATTTATTAGTTTAATTTTTATTAGTGTTTTCCAGACACTTTAATGACACTGCAGTTCTTCATTGTTTTGTACTTTTTATTCTGTCCCGGGTTCAATTTCTGGGCAGGGTCTTTTTGTTGTTGTTGAGGTTGCTTGTTCTCCCGGTGCTTGCATGGGTTTACCCCAGGTACTTCAGTTTCCTTCCACTTTCCAAAAACGTTCATGTTAAATTAACAAGAGCAAGGTTCCAGTGTGAAGTGGCCATGGATATAGACTGGGTGCTGGTCTGCTGTTTGCTGACTCCTTTAGTGATAATTGTTATTTTTGCTTTAAGGGTTCAAACAGTTATTGCTGGTGTTTATAATCATTCTAACTACACAGTCTCAAGTTATATGATTTCTGGTGGCTCCAATTCACATGCTCTTTCTGTCAATCCTGTATTTACAGGTAATGTTAGAGCTTAAATCGAACCTCATCCGGCAGATCCGCGTCTTCAGACACATCAAACAAAGGCTCCAATGTCTCTAAAAACAAAAGGAAAAAAATATTTAGAGGAGAATAGAAATGCTGTGAAAGGTTATTGACTAGATATTTACTTACCTTGGATCATTTCAGCCCCGGAGCTGAGCACCACAATGGCCACTGCCACCAATATGCAGCGATTCAGGCTGATTCCTGTCCATGGATTTTTCACCGCGCTCAAAGATCTTACAGGTAGAATCCGTTTATATTTCTCTAAAGGATGAAGAACTGTTATATAGTCTCACTGCACATATCTGACCCCCATGTGGTCTTCTGTTCCAACTCATCCACCTCCTGATGTATTGTGTTGCATTCTCTGCTCTGGATGGTTGCGCGGTTAGAAATAACCTCCTGTTGGTTTCATCTATTGGATTTCTTAATCTATTATCCAGATGTTTGATGTCAACAGAAGTGGGAAGATTTTATCATTTAGAAGATGATTCTGTCCACCAAGGTTTTCTTTTTAATTAATCAAACCAGTCAGTTTAGGGTTAAGGGTCTTGCTCAGTGACCCCACAGTGGCAGCTTGGTCATGCTGGCAATTGAACCCACAATCTTTCGTTGCTGCAGTCCAATAGCTTTAGCACTAAAATACCACTGATTGTTGTACTCCACACAAGCAAACAGTAGTGAGGGGGTTCTGACCTGAATGGTCATCCAGCAAGCAAACAACAACGTCGTTGATTTTTACCTGCTGTACCTGCCGCATACTAATGACTATCCAGATGGTTATGATTGGTTGATTGAAATGATGATTGAGGATTAACAAAGAATTACATGAGACATGGCCAAATCTGCTCATTTTGCTCTAGTCTTCTTGCTGCTCTGTCCCCTGGACTCGTGTCCACAGTTTGCCGAGGTGGTTTACATTGTCGGGTTCTCAGCAATGCTATTGGTTATTGTTTTCATTGAACAAAAATAATCATCATAACCATCATTTAACATCTGTCAAGTGAACACATCAAGGGCAACAGATGATATACCAAGGAATGGAGGAAAAATTTAGGAATTTAGAAAAAAATGATACTTTTTTTTAACCGAAGACTTTTTGTACAAATACTGTAAGTTTAATCATTATAGTTCTACTAGCGACTAATTTTAAGTATTTTAGCTGGTAAAAGAAATGGTAGACCAGTGTAAATTAGTATCAGTATCTCAGAAACTGTAATAAGATTCCTATTAGATATTAAAATCCGTAAAGTGGTAGTACACTGGAGTAAACATTTCTGTGAGGATTAAATTAATGAATAAATCCATTGCTAGCAGAAGCGCATTAGCTGATATGCGATCATGTGCCATTAGTTTTCAGCAGTGCCCTGCAACCGTTTGTTTGACCTTTGAAGCACTTTCACCCGAACTTTAAATAGAACTCGAGCGAGTTCTACGGAAATTATTGGGTAGTACTGAGTTGTGACTATGATACGGTACGTACCTGGCATAATGCTGGAAATGGTGGAAGTGCAGACCAGGACGTTCAGGGACTCGGTGTCAGTGAAGCACAGCCACAGAGCTGATTGACAGGAACAGCCGGAACAGCTTAAAAATAACAACCAAAAAACCAAAGGCAGAAGGAAACAGTGAAGAGATTTTATTTAATATTAGGAATAAATTCTTTTCTTTTCTCTTTATTTCTCTTTCACAGAGGGCCAAAAACTAATTTTCTACAAGCCCAGGGCCGGATTGGTTCACTGTTTATTAAAACATATTGTAATGATTGCACAGCCTACAAAACACAGTGTCTATTATTTAATGATTGAACGAATAAAGTAAAAATTTCTTATGACTGTCAGAAATTTCCATTTTTAATTTAACAGGCAAATAGCAATTTATATTTATATTTATATTTATATCAAGAGAAATCTTCTCCTTTCAGCTGCTCCCGTTAGGGGTCGCCAGAGCGGATCACTCTTCTCCACACTACCCTGTCCGCTACATCTGCCTCTTTCACCCCAACTACCTGCATATCTTCCTTC
>JAOTRA010094686.1:0-11632 GCA_026260255.1 Pseudolaguvia tuberculata
CTAACACTGAAATGCCTGACTAAATAAATGGGTCTTTAATCTAGACTTGAACATTAAGACTGTGTCTGATTCCCGGATATAAACTGGTGGACTGTTCCATAATTTTGGGGCATTGTATGAAAACGCTCTTTCTTAAAAATTTGTCATTCATAATTTTTCACTGATTTATTTGATTTTTTTTAATTATAATTTTATAAATAGTTTTTATCATAACTTTTATAGTAGACATACCACAAAAATAGATTTTAAAATGTAGGGTAGTTGTAGCCTGCTGCCCCAAATTATGGGTTTAATATCTAAACTGCAATATATGGGGCGCAATGAAAAGCTCTTATTCCTGCTTATTTGGGTCAATGTAAAAACATATTTAGTATTGGTAGTTCTTGCAAGTTCATCACCTGCTACCTAAAGAAAGTGTCAAACCTGTAAAAGAAGCCAAAAAAACATGTTTTTGTTACCCCCTTGGAGAAGGTAAGCTAGAACTTCAACATCTTGCTAGGGACCAAACATTGTGTCCCATTTCTGAGAAAGTAGGTTTCAAGCAACTCAAAGTAGTTGACGGTAGCCTATGCAGTTGGGGCCCGTATATGCGAGTGTGATTTGAACCTAATGAATGTCACTTTCCTTGCCAATTTTAAGATTCAAGAGGCAATGCTGATGTCTCATGTCTGACATCCCCAGAAGTATGACTGTTGCCACAGCTACTATAGATGTCCCAGGAGCAACAGTTTGAGTGGAACATATAAACAGAATTACCATTTAAAGCCTTATCCAGAGTGACTTACATTCATCTCTTTCATACAACTGAGCAATTAGAGGTTTAGGCCTTGCTCAGGGGCCCACAGTACTGCCTTTGTGGCACTGAGAATTGGTCTTTCTGGCATTAGTCCAACAACTTAATTTTGTATACATTTACATTTTCTGATTTATTTAGCCAAGAGCGGCACGATGGAGTAGTGGTTACCCTTACAACAAGAAGGTCCCGGGTCGATTCTCGGGCAAAGAGTCTTTGTGTTGAGTTTGCATGTTCTCCCCATGCTTGTGTAAGATTTCTCCAGGTACTCCAGTTTACTCTCACAGTGTGTGTGGTGCCCTGTGATGGACTGGTAATTTGTCCGGGACGTACCCCTGCCTTTTGCCCTATGTTAGCTGGGATAGGCTCCAGCTAACCTTCTTGACCCCAAATTAAGGAATAATTGGTTTAAAAGATGAATGAAATTAGCCATATCCATTAGATTATAAAATAAAGTCTAACAAATACGCTTTGAATTATAGCAAGAATTATTGTATTTCTTATAGAAATTATTATTTGTATATTTCTATAGAAATTATTATTTCTATAAGAAATAATTTAGGTAATTTAGAAAAAAGGTAATTTAGAAAAAATAGATCTTTAATTGTCTCTAGAAGAAAACTTTTGAACTATTCCACCAAATTTTTCCCAGAATAAGAAATGTATTGGGAGAGGCGTATATTGCGTATTGTGGGATTGTCGGACCGGTCAATCTGTGCATCGGTATGATACAATTCAAAACCTGATTTGATTTAACACAAGTTGCTGCTCTATTTGTCCACTCCAGTGGAGTAAGTGCAGCAGTAAGATTGAGTGTGAAAATGTTGGGAGGTTAAAATCAACTCACCAAAGAAGAAGTTAAAGAGTTGATTGCAAGATCCTGGTATTTTTGGGGGAGTTAAGTTCCAGCTGATGAGCTGCCATCCAAGATGATATGTCTGACAGGCATGCTGAGCTCCAGACAGAATCTGTGGTGTCTAAAGAAGGAAATGAAAAGAAACAAGTTGGGCGTCATCGGAAGGAGAAAAGAAGAGTATCATGTACTGAGTCTTGAGGGATACCATTATAAAATCTGCAAAAAGCAGATTTTGTCTAATATTGTTATGCCCCCCCCCCTGTCACTGACGCTACCCGTTTTGTTCTGACCTCTTGTCTACTTCATGTTCTTGTCTGTTAGTGTCCAGGATTTTCTTGCTCTTTCTTGTTTTGCTTTGTTTCAAGGATTTACAATGTGTTGGTTATCTTTTTATGGACATTAAACTTGTAGTTATTATCGCCAATCCCGTGTTTGGATGATTAATCATGTCTGGCCTTGAATTCCTTGCTCATAATCATGACAAATATAAATGACCATTCATGTAAGAAGCAAACCCCTACCATGCTATGCACAAATACCAGTACTGTTTTGAGGGTGAACAGGACAGTTGTGTGGTCGACAGTGTCACATGCAGATGACTGGTCCAGAAAGATAAGGAAAGATGGCAGGATCTTTCAGAATGTAGTTTTAAAGGTTGTTTAAAAAAGTATATAGACAGTGTGTAGAAAAATTTTTTAAACAAAAGAGAGATGTAATAAAGTAAGAAAATTCCCTGAGGACAAGGATGGTGGAAGATGACAATGATCCAAAGGTTAATTGGAGAACAGACCAAAACTGAATAAAATTCAAAGGAAAAATATGGTTAAATGGGACAAAGAGAGAGAAATGTGCTACCACCCTGTCTATTTCTCATAATGTATAAGAGAACGCATGGGCAGACAATAAACCAGACAATACAACAGAATTCTCTGTGGATATATAAGGAACAGATTGAAGTTAAAGCTGCTCTAAAGTTGGCTTTCTTCACAGCAGATTATGGAGTTCACCTGCCACTACTGTTTAGACTGGAACAACAAAGAAGGTTAGATGAGATCGCTGGAATGGTGGCCTCTACTTTGTGGGTGGGCCTGTGCAAAGTAATAATGATAATGGGCAAGATGTGCATGACTGGTATGTCAAAATTCACACCTTGAAGGACTAAAACTAAACACCACCTATTTCAACTAATTAACATTGAAAAAGACAAACCAACTATGTTAAACAACCAAACTATCCAAATAATAGTTTAGATCCAAGTTTGAGAAAGCAGTACACAAAGGTGCAATCCTAATTTAGCAATAGAAAAGAAATCCAAGATAAAAACTCAAAACCAACCCAAAAAAAAGATTAAGCCTTTAAAGTATAGTTATAAATAAGTCTATAATAACTAGTCTGAAACAGTCAATTATTGAACTCCTTTTTAGTAAGTTGAGGGTTCCTTTGCTTCGAGGAGCTTTGTCATTCATTCATTCATTCATCTTTGGAATAACAGGGGTTTGCTGGAGCATATGGAGTAAAGCAGGGGTACACCCTGGACAGGTCACTCAGGGCCATCTCAGGGCTACACACTCTCACTCCTATGGACAATTTATAATCACCAAATCAACCTAATGTACATGTTTTTGTACTGTCGGAGGAAACCCACTATGCGTGGGGAGAAGATGCAAACTCGTTGAACCTTCTTGTTGTGAGGCGAACGTGCTAACTCTACACCGCTAACTCTAATGATACTTTTAATAATTTCTACCCGCTTATTCCCTAATTCAGGGTAATGGAGTTTGATGTGGTCTAGCCTGGAAAAACGGTGAAAGGCAAGTAGTGCACACCTTGTGCAGCTGGACAGTAATGTGTGTACGTTGCTCTGGACAAGAACGTCTGTTAAATGTGTAACTGTAACTGTAACAAGGCCATGTTTACCACTGTGTGGAATCCCCTCTTCATTTTATAACAGTCTGCAAACATCTGGGGACTGATGAGACAAGATGCAATTCAAGTTTAGGAATAGGAATGTTGTCCCATTCTTGTCTAATACAGGTTTCTAGTTCAACTGTCCTAGGTCATTGTCTTCTGTCTTCTTTGTCATATCTTTCTCTATGGGTGAAAGATCTGAACTGCAAGCTGGCGATCTCAGTACCCGGATCCTTCTCCTAGGCAGCCATGATGTTGTACTTGATTGTGATATTTTCTTTTCTTTGACTCCATTCAAGCTCCCTTCATTTTCACCAGTTCTCTAATTTTGTAATACTTTTCTTTTTTTTGTGGAAATAGTTACCTCTACTTTCCCATCTTCTCTTCTTCTGTAAATAACATATTTAGAAATAAAACATGTTTGCTTGTATTTGATTTGTGGTTTGGTTTACTTTCAGTCACACATCGGGACCCCTTCTGAGTCCCTAGACCTGGTGCCCCAGTTTCCCAAAAAGAACCTCATATTTTGATTCGTCTGACCACATAACAGTTTTAAATGATCCTTGGCCCAGAGAAAACATGTGCACTTCTGGATCATGTTTAGATATGGCTTTTTTGACCTATAGAGTTTTAGCCGGCAACGGTGAATGGCACCGTGGATTGTGTTCATCACCAATGTTTTCTGTAAGTATCCAGAGGTCTTCCGGCCTTAGATTTAGCTTTAAGCTGTGATCTGTAGATAATGATAACTTCAAACGCAATTTTTTCTCCTGAGAAACTTCTTTCTAATATTTTCATCACAGTATTGGGGAAATGAATGATCTTCTGCCCATCTTGACACTGCCTCTCTGAAAGGCTCTTTTTATACCCAATTGATGTAATAAATTGCAAATTGGTCCTCCAGCTGATTCTTATATGTTCAACTTTTCTTGCCTTTTCTACCTGTCCCAACTTTTTTTGGAATGTGCAGCTCTCATGAAAATGTCTCACTTTTAACATTTGATATGTTAGCTATATTTTATTCTGAATAATATATTGAAATTCATTGCATTCTGTTTTTATTCACAATTTGTAGTGTCCCAACTTTTTTGGAATCAGGTTTATAAAACAGTAAAAAAAAAAAAAAAAAGGATAATAACTGTCATTCTTTATCCCAGCATTTTATGTTAAAGTGGCTGTAAGATTGAAGTCATGTGAAATCATTAGCAACAGGGTGAAACTTGGGGAAAATCTAAAAATAATCAACTTTATGTATTTAATATTACTAAATTTGTTTAGAAAATATTATATGTTTATTTTTGTGCGTTTCTTTTCCACTCTAATATTTTTGAGAAAAGGAACCTTGGATATATTATAACAAAGTACAATGTAGTTTTATTTTTAGACAAGAAAAGCGCTTGCATACGCTTTTCATTTTTCCATCTCCTCGCAAAGCAAGTAAGGACCACTTTTAAATAACATTTTGACATTCAGGACTGGCAAGGCTGCCAACATCATGCTGTGCATAAATGGCTAGTTATCAGCATAAAGTGTTGAGGCATAGAGACATAGAATACTGTCTGCATGAGTTACCAAAACGCAAGCCATCTTATCTCAAGACAACCAAGCTCTTCTTTCACAGCAAGTAAAAAAAAAAAAAAAAAAGAGTCACTGTCTTATAAACTATGTAGATACATCTAATCATAGCATACTGTATCTTTACATTTTTATTTAAACGTCTTCCAGATGTAGCTGAGATCTCTGGAAACCTCCGAATATTGACTGACTCTGTTGGTAGCTGGGAACAAGTCATTATCAGCCATATGGGTGTTGAACCAAATCGACAGTTTTGTTATCTGGCAGCATTCTGCATGTCTAGACAACAAAAGGAGGTCCTGTCTAGTATATAATTACAGCTATTAACATAGCTGATCCTAGAAATAGGACTGAAAATTGGACGAATGTAAGCTGCAGCAGTGAACTTGTGTCTTTTATTTGTCATCACTTATTAAATTTCTTATTACTCTTCAAGTCAACCACCCCCACAAGACTGATCTATAATTCACAGAGTTGGTCTTCATGTCCTCCAAGACAATTAATTAATCATTTTATTCATTAGGAAGTTTAACTTCTAAAAGACAATCATGTTTTATTTTCCGTTTGGCAGCCAACACAATGCATTTGTGCACACAAATATGCAAATTAAAATAAAAGCTGTATGCCTGATACAGCTACTAAAGAATTTCTTTTGCATACCAATGTATTTGAGTCCTATAAGCTACTGCAACATGAGAAATGATATGTTGATGGCTATGAGGAAGAATGGTAAGAATGTATTATGTCTTTTGAATTCTTATATGAAAATGTCATTGTACCAAAATGTCCTAAATACAAAGACCATCCAGAAATCCCTTTAATATTCCCCCACCTGCAAAAAATGTCCAGACTAAATCTGAAAGCACACACGGCTGTGTATGCTGGTAAAGTTTTCTGTATTTAAACATATATAAAATATATTTTAAAATATATTTTTTCTTGACATATTTGGTCAAAAGAGATTAGAATCAATTATGTGTCATTTGCCTTTAAGGTTTTAAAAACATAATATCATTCATTCATCATAGGGCAAGAGGCAGGGGTACACCCTGGACGGGTTACCAGTCCATCTCAGGGCCACACATAGACAAACAACCATTCACACACACATTCATTCCTATGGGCAATTTAGTCTCACCAATCGACCTAATCTGCACGTTTTTGGACTTTTGGAGGAAACCGACGTACTCGGTGGAAACCCACGCAAGTGCGAGAAGTACATGCACACTCCGCACAGAAAGATCCCCGGCCCGGGACCTTCTTGTTGTGAGACGGTCGTGCTATCCACTACGCCACCGTGCCGCCATATAACATAATATCAATTAATATCAATTACCTTGAATAGGTATAGTCACACTGTATGCTATATATTCACACTGTATTTGTATATTCATATATTACATATTACACTGTATATATGTATCATATATGTATCAGAAAACACACATTGAAAAAAGAAACCCCTCTTGCTCATTAACTGTTTTTGTTTGAGTTTGTTCCACTGTTTAGGTTTTAGGTTATAACTAATTATGTAACTGTATATGCACACTGTATGCTATATATTCACACTGTATATATTTATCAATATATGCACATTGTATGATGAATCCATTACAATATCATAAAACTGAAACTTTCAAAACAAATTATCAGTACAGTGAGAATGTAGCTTCTGCCAATCATCACTGCTTAGCATGCATATAAAATTTGATACATGAAAGATAAATGAAATAAATGAAAAAAACATGAAATTTGGTTACAGTGTTTCTGCTGGTGCATCATGGAAGGATTGTCATTTTTACCACTATATTGCTGCAGCGTCCACACTATAAGTATATGTTAATGAATTTTAAAGGTATCCATTGGGATGGCTTAGGTGGCTTTATCCATAGCCACATTAATTGCTTCACAACTTGTGTTTTTTTAATAATTTGTGTCTATTTGTTCAGCAAGAACTGCAGGACAATTGAACATTAGATTATTAAACGGAATAGATTATTCCATAAATGTAATCTAATTAAGATTCAGCAACTTAATTAGGTAAATTGTTGTAAACTGTCAGTGAAGGTGTTGGAAAACAGCCCATAGTATGAACCCTTAATAAAAGGTTTTACGTTGCAAACGTTAGTTATAGTATCTATAGAATTAGAAAAATACCCTTTACTCAACTATTTATGTAACCAGAATAAAAAGCTATGACTAGGTTTGATATAAAATAAAGAAAGAATTGTAGGTCACAGAAAATAACAGATATGTGAAAGACCCAATTTCAGACAGCAGCTTATATTTTCTCAAATAGGTTGAAAGAAACATTCTAATCAGGTATTTACATACAAAATACAGGGTGGCCACCAGGGCCAATCACACACTATTGCCAGCTCAGACACCCTCCAGCGTCAGTTCTGATTGCAGCCAAGTAATCAGACAGTATCAGATTAAGAACTGATATCCTATGATATTCTAAAAATAAGCAACAACTAAAAACACAGTCTGATTAAAGTTCTGTTAGATATTGCACTACCTGTTATGTGATAAACACAGGCTGGAGCCAGACTTCGGGGTACACGTTCAGGTACACTGAACTTTCGGAACTCGAACGTGGAAACATATTCGTGGGAACGAGACAAGGATCCAAACGCCAACATATCAGCATAACAATCCAACACAATAATCCACGCCATCATTAAGATGGCGCTCCTTTAAATAAGGTTAGTGACATAGAAGGGGTAGGGCAAAAAAAGAGAGAAAAGAAGGGATTTAACGGTGTATATCACTGTGATGTATGTCACGGAAATGAAAAAAGGAAAATGAATACACATCCAGTGATACAAATCTCTCTGGGTTGTAGAGATGCAGATGTGAACATACATTTCAAATTAATTTCTAATTAGTCCTGGTATTTAATTAAATCCACATCCAGAAATGGCATTAAATTGCAAAAGGTTGCTCTATACAAAAATGTATGCTATCTGATCAGACATGTGTGTGATTATTTCAATATTATCGGATCTCAGTATAACTATGAAAAGTACAGCTCCATCGTTGCAAAGTTCATTTATTCAATCATATTCCTACCCATTTATTCCCAAATTCTGGGTCATCTGGGTTTGCTGAAGCCTATTCCAGCGAACATAGAGGCAGGGTGTGGCCCTGGACAGATCGCCAGTCCATCAACCTAATGTACCGGTACATGTTTTTGGACTGTGGGAGTAGCTGGAGAAAACCCACACAGAAGGATCTCCGGTGTGGGAATCGAACCCACCACTAACCACTGCACCACCCTGTTTGCAAAGTTTTTAAAGGTTATTTAAAACAAGAAAGTGGCAAGTTGTTTATCAGCTAATTTTTATGGTCTTTATGGGGTGAATGCAGTGATTGTCCACATTTAAAAAATGAGCTTCTTATTAACATGGTCAAAACAATGTATCTTTCTAGCCAGTATTTGGAAGAACTCAAAATAGGTCTCAAAGTTCAAGGAGGAAACCGATGATGTTATATATTTCTCCATTTTTTTTTACAAAATAACTGGGAAAGAACTATGTGATATGATGACACACCTTTAACAACCCCATCAGAAAAAGTCAGCATGGTCACTGAGCCAGTGATTTAGCCTGTAGGAAGTCCCTGTGTCACTTCCAAAAGACTTTTGGAAAGTTTTTGAACATTCAAGAATCTTTGGCCGACGATGCAGTAATTTGTCAAAGTTTACCAGACTTCTTACATCTAGTGAAAAAAGAGGAAGAGACAAATAGCCACTTAGCTGAACCTTGCTCCCATGTTGATTGTATTCAATCAGTCAACTCTACCTTCGACTGTGTGGCCTGAGCCCTTGGGTTCTGAGCTTTATTTCTAATTTGGAAAAGCCAAAATGCTATAAGATAAAGCCAGTGTAAATTAAAAAAGACATTGTTACATGCTTTCAAGCTTGATTGCCTCCTGACTGTTCTTTATTAGAGAGCAGTGACTCTACACATAACCCATCTAAGGGCATCTAAGACATTTATGGACTAGAAACACACTCTTTTTATCTCTGTAAATTTACTAAATTACATTTCACTAAAACACACCTGCAAATGTTTCTTTTTTGAAAGATTATATTGAAATTGTCAATAGTTCATGTTGTTTAGCCTTGCAATGCCATTCCATTTCTCTCTCTCACTCTCTCTCTCTCTCTGTAGGGTGGGTTAAACATGCCCCTGAGGTCCCAGTGACCAGTTTCCTGCCATTTTTCTCTAATTTGAGGATAGATTGTTATTCACTCTGTTCCACCCACCCAAGGCTACAGTTTACAATGCATTCCATGACTATTGCTATAAGCTGTAATTAACAAGCATTTGATACTTTCAAATAAGGATGGGTTACGTCTTGAGTCTGCTTCCTCCTAAGGGTTCTTCCAACTTTATCTCTGGATGCTTGGTAATTAGAGATCTTAAACCGTTTCATTTTACTGCATTTAGTGTAAAGCTGATATGTGACAATGTCCATTGTTAAAAGTGCTATACAAATAAAACTGAATAGGAATGAGTAGTAAATACAGGATCATACAGGATCCTGCCGTAAAGCCTACAGTTTGTGAATATACCTGGAGAGGATTCCTTTTCGTTGGTACATTGGAATCCAAAAATCCTGAGATATTTTTTGCCATTCTTATAATGTCTACTTAAATACATTGGTTTTTGTGAAATGCATGCATCAAATTAGATTTTCAGATTGTTAGATTGAAAAAGAAAAGGTAGTCTAAATAGCATGTGCATCTTCCAAATTATATGAAGACAGTTTGCTTCTCAAATGGTCAAATATAGAAAAACATACTGACAAAAATATAATGGATTTGATTATTTCACAATTTCTACAGATTATTATCAGTAGTTATAAGTAAATAGTAAACTATTTAATCTGAGCTTTATCTATTTGCCTAAATATCTGATTATTGCAAGGCAAACATTGTTTGTGGAATGCTGAGGATGGATATTCAAGAACGAGTGTTCACCGCTGTGCCGCCCTCAAGTTATAATTATTATTATGAATATTATTATTATTCAATTATCAAACCAGGTTGCGAATAAATAATTACTTGTTCAGTATATTTGTTTGGACAGTTTCGACGGCTAAATTCTGCTTTTAGATTGCAAGATTGTCTAAAATATATATATTTTTTAATCTATTTGGGTTTTACACAGCTATATCTTTAAAGGGGATTATATATTTTCTTTAACCCAGCCTACTTGGTCTTGTTTATAACTAGAAAATTAAATTTTTAATAAAGACATATCGTTAAATTTGACATAATGATAAAATTACACCACTACCCAAATTTTCGTGTGACGTGCAATTTATCCACCTTTAGTTATGGACAGCAAGTATTCTGAGCCTTTTTTAAGGAAAGTTATGTCAGCTGTTACAACATCAAATAGTACCATGGCTATATCTGGTACATGAGGAAAAATGATTTCAGGACAAATGTAGCCTGAGAGTTTATTTATGGTTGGCAAAGTGATGCAATAGGTAGCATGGCAGCCTTACAGATTTAGGATTTATTTCAAATTTTGAGTTACTGTCTGTTTACAGCCTACATGTCTCCTGCTTATTTCTTTTCAATTTCAAAAAGTAAATCGGGCTGGAGTTGATTTTTTTCTAGA
Source organism: Pseudolaguvia tuberculata (assembly GCA_026260255.1). NCBI lineage: Eukaryota > Metazoa > Chordata > Actinopteri > Siluriformes > Sisoridae > Pseudolaguvia > Pseudolaguvia tuberculata. Next base: position 10,772 of record JAOTRA010094686.1, read on the forward strand.
CCAAACTGTAGACATATCATACACTAGATATATACACTATAAAAATGAGTGTAGCTTAGTGGTTAGCCCCTCATAACAAGAAGGTCCCAGGTTCGATTCCCGGGCTGGGGATCATTCTGTGCAGAGTTTGCATGCCTCCAGGTACTCCGGGTTTACTCCCACAGTCCAAAAACATGGGTCAATTGGTAATTCGGAAATTGTCCATAGGAGTGAATGTGTGTGTGTGTAAATGGTTGTTTGTCTATGTTTACCCACGCCTCTCGCCCCACTGTGTGCGCTGGGATAAGCACCTGCAGACCCCCATGTCCCCGAATTGGGGAATAAGTGTATAAGAAGATGAATGAATGAATGAATGAATGAATGAATGAATGAATGAATGAATGTAAAATGTGTGTACATGGTGGAGATTATGGTTTAGAAATTTGCCCCAGCTTTTCATCTTCGTTACATTAAAAATGACCACTCTGGATTTTTTTTTTAATCATTTTTCTATTAATATTTTATTTACGCTACACACGTACAAAAAGCAGCTTGTGGTTGAAAGCAGCTAACTATATTCCAAACTTGCTTTGGAAAGGAAAGCTACCTAGAAGTTAATGACTTGAGTAAATCAACCATTACACAAAACACAAATTGCAAGTTTTTTGCAGCTTTAACCACAGCACCAGCATGAGTTATCTAAAATTACCGTTTTTTACGGTGTGCATTAGGCATGTGATAATGGATGACTGGCCTTTGCACAAAGCAACAGACAAACTTGGATCACAGGAAATAACAAGAAAAATGTTGACTCACTCACTCACTCACTCACTCACTCACTCACTCACTCACTCACTCACTCACTCACTCACTCACTCACTC
>JAOTRA010094697.1:0-11632 GCA_026260255.1 Pseudolaguvia tuberculata
ACACACACACACATACACACACACATACACACACACACACACACACACACACACACACACACACACACACACACACAAACACAACCTTACTCCTATGGGCAATTTATTACCAATCAACCTAATGTAAATGTTTTTGGATTGGGGGAGGAAACCAGAGTACCACCGCACCACCAACAATATTAATACTTTTGAATAGAATTAATATCTTTATATTTGGCCTGTGTCGTTGGGTTGTGGGGTTAAGGTGCTGTTCCAATGACCCAGGTTCGAGTCTCAGCTTGGGTCTTTTCTGGTCGCACCTCGTTCTCATTAATAAAATCAAAGTGGCTACCAAATACCAGAATTATAAATGTATAAATCACTATTGGTCCATTTCTACTGGTTATGTTTCATTGAACTATTAGGATCGGGGTCAGGAGGAGCAAAAACATTTTTACACACACACACACACACACACACACACACACACACACACACACACACACTCGCACTCACACACACACACGCGCACACACACACGCGCACACACACACTTATCAGATGCCAATAAATGAAAGTACCACCATTTTAATCCAACATAACCGTGTGCTGTACAGTCATGGGATGTGATCTTCCAACCTGTCAGCTGCTTTACATTAACACAATGAGCCCTGCAGTAGTGACACCATTGGAAATAAACTCACAACCTTCCTAACAGCACTCCAAACACATTAACCACCGAGCTACCGCTTGGTTATAAAGGTACCTTTCAAATATCCCATACAATCTAAAGTCATTATTTTCTCTATGGTTAAACCTGACCAGGTAGCTCAGTTTGGGACGGGACAGGGCATGACAGGAAGGGACAATATGGGACAGGACAGGGCAGGATGGGACAGGACGGGACAGGGCATGACCGGGCAGGACAGGATGGGACAATATGGGACAGTACGGGACCGGGCAGGACAGGATGGGACAATACAGGACAGGACAATACGGGATAGGACAATACAATATGGAACAGGGCAGGACAGGATGGGACAATATGGGACAGGACAGGGACAGGCCAGGACAGGGACAGGCCAGGATCTCCCCCACCCCCATAACGTGATCATCATAGCTATATAGAGTTTGTTTACATTCCGATTAAAACGGATTAAATAATTCGATTATTTGAAGTACGGAGCAAGAAGACACAAAAGTCCAGGAGGGAAACGGTGTCAATCGTTTGCTGCGTTTTTGACAGCCTCCATGATCATCTAGCGGCTTTTCCTAAAATAAACATCCCAACATTAAACAAGGATTCGGGTCCGACTCACCTGCTTCCTCCTATAGACTCCTTAATGTCTGTGTGTCAATTCACATTAAAGTTATACATACACACACACACACACACACACACACACATACATAAACACACACACTCTCTCACTCTCTCACACACACACACACACACACACACACGGATATCTCGTGCCGATATTATGATCTCTCTCTCTCTCTCTCTCTCTCTCTCTCTCTCTCTCTCTCTTTCTCTCGTTCCACCAGCCTCCAGCCTCCGTCCGACTCCCACAATGAACTAAATACATGGGTTGCCAGGTATTCTCCATCCTAATCTAACACTATTGAAAACACTCATATTTTTTAACAGGGCCACAAACCCCAACTTTAAATATTTCTAAAAAATAAAATAGTAATATTAGTATTATTTTTAAAAGTAATAAACTAAAATAAAAGCGTTGACGAAAACGCAATGACGGTTTATTTAATTGGTTAATCTGGCAACCTTATAACCACCGCTGACACAGATTAGTGTTAGCCAATCAGAGTGGCTGTGACGTAATCGCAAGCGCAAGACTAGACCTGTCTCAGCAGGTGCACCTGGCGGAGTTTGGACTTAGCACATTAATGTTCATAGAAATATATATTTATTTGATTTACTTTATAGTATTAAAACATTATTATTATTATTATTATTATATACGTTTTAAACATAGATACTTAAGTAATCTTAGTACACGTGATCATTTGTGCGGTGCTTTAATCAGCCAATCAGGTGACACGTAAAACATGAAAGGGTTTAATTAACGCAAATTAATTTCTAGACCTATTTTAAGTTTATTTTATTTAAGAGTAATTTTTAGAGCGTAAATGATGATAGAATAAAATAAAATCATCTCTCATGGCATTAATTACACCTGTTACTCCCGTTCTGACGTCACACCTATGCGGTCATGTGACAACGTCCTTCGATTACAATTAGTGTTTGGCAGACGATCTCATCCAGAGCGATAGAGAACTGAGTAATCAGGGGTTAAGGGCCTTGCTTAGGGGCCCACATTGTTGGTTTAGTGGTGCTGGGAATCGAACCCTATTCTTTCTGGTATTAGTCCAACATCTTTAACCACTAAGCTAGCCCATTTGAATTTCTGTAAATCCTCTGGTCTGATTAAATGTTCCTATCCTGCTAGAACTTCCTTTCAGCCAGAATTTATTATTGGTCCAACTTGGTTAAATCATCTTAACCAGTATGGTGGCCTCCAAGCAAAAGAAGGTCCAAGGTTTTATTCTTGGACCAGGGATCTTAATGAGTAGGGTTTAATCCAGGTTTCTCACCACAGGACAAAATCATTATATATTAGGTTGATTGTAAATTGCCCTTAGGAGTGTGTGTGTGTGTGTGTGTGTGTGTGTGTGTGTGTGTGTGTGACCCCTGTAATGGACTGCTGACCTGTCCAGGGGGTACCTCTACCTTTTGTCCCATGTGTTCTGGGATAATCTTCCAGCAGACCACATGACCCCAAATTAGGGAATAAGTGGGTAAGAAGATGAACAGTTCTTATCCAGTCATGATGTAGGAAGTTGCATCATGCCAACAGAACTCGGTGACCTAGATTAGACACAGTAAGGTTCGAGACCCAGAACCAGGATGTGCACCATAACAATCTTTTTTAAATGGTTTTGGACTATCTAATACACGGATACACGATTAGGGTAATCTTTACTTTTATGGCAACCAAAATATTGTTGATTTAGATAAATAAAAATAAAAAAGAATATCAAAATTAGATTCGACTGTGTCTATACACGCAGCAAAAAAAAGGTGAATTGAATAACAAGTAATTTAATAATAAACCACAAACGGACACACATATGACGCAATACAGGAAGGAGAATTTAAAGATCCAGTGTGAAGCAGTTACAGAAAGATAAACAAAAATTCCTGGCAAGAGGGTCATCGATCGACTATCCTCAATTTATTAGGGAATTATTGTAAATTAAATTTATTGCAGTCTGAAAGAATCGCTTAACACCCCCCCCACCACCACCCCCACCCAATACTCCCTCATCAGTAGAAACTTAGGCAAACGTACGCTTTTGCATCTCGTATAGATTTGATCTGGAAAAGGACGTCCAGTCATGTGGGACACATGGTATAAAGCTCAGACAGGCACTGACAAGCCTTTTTTTTGAGGGATGGAGGGAGGGAGGGAGGGAGGGAGGAAGGGGTTAAAGAAGCTCATGTTTTTGCATACTTGAACCCTACAAACAACTAATTATTTTAGTGATGATGAAATACAGACAGAACCGGATGTTAAACAGGTTCAGAATTTATGATTGAATGAATGAATGAATGAATGAATGAATGAAAACTTTGAACTTGATGCGAGATTGAGACGAGATCATGAAAGGTCAAACTCACAAGTCAGCAAAAACTTAAACAAACAAACAAAAAACTGTTCAGCATATATACACTTTTTTAATACAAATAAAGTCTTCTTGCTTTTTCATTAAAGAGAAAAAAAAAAAAAAAAAAAAAAAAGGGTTGTTGTAACGGCAGAGTCGTCCGGCAACGTACGTTCCTAATTAGGTCCCGTCTAGCCTGTCAATGGCTGCACCAGCAACCGGACGTTTTCTTTTTTAAATAAGAAGAGCTTTAGCAGCATGGGACTGGAGGTTCAGGAACTGATTGGTGGAATGAGGTCAGCTAACTCTAAGGCATCGCCATTGTCCAGATCTTCGCAGACCTCTCCAATGTCCAGGTCCTGCCCAGAGTTCTCCCGGTCCAACTGTTGTTGAGACTGGATTTTTAGAATGAGCTCTTTGATCTCCTCACGTTTAGTCTTCATCCGCTGCTGAGGGAACCATTCGGATAAATTCATCGGGAGATGGAAGCTTGGCACGGGGTTCTATGGGAAAAGGGAAAGAAACCAAAACCTCACAAATCAGAGATGCATTATACGAGGTAGAAACATTTAACATCAAAACTTTTACAAAAGGTTACTTTCTGTTTATAATTATAAAACCCCGCGCTTGCATGGGTTTCCTCCTGGCTGTCTGTCCAGGGTGTACCGCCGCCTCTTGCCCTATAAGCGCTTGTAATATCCGATTGTAAATATGGGTTCTTAACCTGGTGATTCTCCATTCTGATTGGTCAGAGGACTTTGCAAATTTTATCCATCATGTGATTAAGGATGCACTGTTGGATTTTTTTGGTTAATAGTGTTATTTAGATTTTAACAATTACTGACAACGGTCAGCGCAGTGGCGTAGTAATGTGTGTGGGTTTTCACCAGAGACTCCGGTTTCCTCCTACAGTCCAAAAACATGAACATAAGATTGTTCCTTGATTCTAAATTGCCCATAGAAGTGAATGTGTGTGTGTGTTCATTTATGTGGCAGACTGGCAACCTCTCCAGGATGTACCCCTGCCTTTTGGCCTATGCACGCTGGGATAGGCTCCAGCAGACCCCCATGATCCTGAATTAGGGATAACATTGGGGGTTTTTTTTACCTCAAAGAAGCTCTCGACGTATTGCAGGACGTAAACGCCACAGTCACTGAAATTGTCTTGTTGTGGCACTCGTGGACTCGAACCCTTCATCAAATCCTTTCCAAAACTTCTCAGAGTGCCTTTCTTCACTTCCCACTCTACCTCCAGGTACCTGGGTACACACACACACACACACACACACACACACACACACACACAGAGCATGAAAAAATATATGATTTCAAATATTATTCAAAATATTTTAGATTCTTAAGAAAATGAATAAATTACTCTCGCAGTGTCTTCACCACTGTGGATCTGGCGGGACCTCGCAACGAGTCCATGATGAGAATACAAGGTCTGGAAAAGATCACAGTGTGTTAATTGAGATCCTTTATTAAGGTGTTTTAAAATCATTGGTTCAAAGGTCATTTATATTCTATAAATATTTGATGCATCCTTACTCCATGTTTAATGAATTCAAAAATTTGAGCTGTGTTTATGCTGCCCTCTACTGGCAATAAGGAAGTATTGATGTTGCTTTTGTTGCATTGTTATATTTAATTTCCTTGAAGACATATTTAAATATCTCCACTAGTGAGTTTGATAAAGCTAAAGATCTGAATCCAGAGAATTTGGCATAAGAAAACAAGTCCGGATGTTTTTTCCTGTTTGGTTGGAGTAACTCACTGTTTGCAGATGGTGGGTTTAGATGCCCACTCCATACTCTCTGGCGTCACGATGTCTTCCGCCAGCGCACCATCCTCACTGTACTCATCCTGAAAGAACCACCCATATATGAAGCATGACACAAAGAGCCAGACGTGTCTGGCTTATCTCAAGGGTTCATACCAACAAAATTCCACGACTTTGAGGTAAATATATTTGTGACCTAATGTTTCAGGAATTCTTACACACACACACAAAAAATGTTTTGCAGTTCAGCACAAATACATTCCAATCATGTGTCTAATCGAAATGTTAACTATTGTAATACAACCGATATTGTTAATTAAAATATATTTAAATATACATTAAAAGATGTGCGAAACACATTTCCATGTTTATTCACTTTTTCCCAAAACTTTTCTTGATCGGAAATTTTTCCATGAGCTTATAAAATCGGGTAATTCTCAAGTTAAAACTATTCGGCAGGTGGGCTGGGGTTCGTGTACTTTTGGTGGTTATGCCAATTGCAATATTGTGGGTTCACACTATTTGTAATACCAACAAGGTGCCACTGCTGGGCCCATGAACAAGGCCCTTATTACCTTAAATGAATTTGGTTAACAAACAATCGAAATTGTTTACAACACAGAATCTGATTGGTCAAAAGGTTGTTAACGCTTTTTCTTTTTCTTGCTTAAACACTGCGGTCAAATTTCTGTAAAATCCTGTCCCCGAATCAGGCAAGTAAACCAGACAGACACGTACATGAGAGGAGCTCTGGTCATCAGAGAAGGTGCCAGGATCATCACTGCCATAACACACGCTGATTCGTTGCAAAGCGTCTTAAAAAAAAAAAAAAAAAAAGGCAAAAAAGCATTAATACGTTTGAAACACTAGACCTAAATGTGTGTTTGTTCACGAATCCTTCTCACCCGTGTAATGGGACTGAATCTGTCCGTTGAGCCTTTGACTGTGGCTGCACCTGTGCTCTGAGGGGCGGTGTGGACAGGAAGGAACGGCGGAGCAGCTCACGTCCTGTCCTTCAGCTTCTGCATTCCCTTCCTCGGAATTGAAGGAGAGTGGCTCGGTGTGAGGCGAAGGCTCCTCTAAGCCAGTTACTTTTAGGATAGAGTTCCCTAACTCGGATGGGGGCGGAGCAAGTGGTTGGGACTGCGTCTGGGGTTGATACCGAGGATTGGGCTCTATGCAGGGTCCTTCTAGACCGGGAAAGCAGATCACAGCAAGATACCAGTGTGCTCTGTTCGCGAGGATAGAAACAGAAAAGAGTTAAAAATGTAGCGAGAACATACTTAACCACAACCAGGGGAACTAGCAACATCCACTCTAACACCATCACCACCACCACCCCCCCCCCCCCTTCCAAAATAAAATATGTCCCCACGGCTATGTAATCAACAATGTAGGAATCATTTTATTTATACTACAGCAATCACAGTTTAACGTTATTAGTCTTGTTTCTATAGCAACAGCTACTTCTGAGGGAGCAGTATGATAACGTCTCCACATTTCATACATTTCTCCCGTCTATATGGCGTCACTTTTGGTAGTTAAAAGGCTGCCATCTGAAATGGCACACTATAATAAGACAGAGTGTTAATTATGGTTGAGGATAGTTGGTTGGGCTGATTAGGAGTGAGGAAAGTACACAAAACGGAGTGAGTAGAAATATAGAAACAATGTCAGGGTCACGGGGGGGGGGGGGGTCTGCGAGAGTCTATCCTAGCGCACGTAGGGTGAAAGCCACAGTGAACATGGTAACTTCATGTCAGCATTCATTGTGTGTAGGGGGGGAGGGGGGAATGCAGGCTTGTGTGTTTGTGACTATTTAGTGAGTCTGTATGTGCACAAGAATGAGATGGCAATAAGGTTACCAACAATGATGGTCTGTTCTGAATAAAACCAGTTCAGTATATTTTGGACTGCTTTCACTTTATTATACTGTATTGGTTTTTTTTTTTTTTTTACACAATAATTATTATTTATAATGTTTGTTTGTTCTTTGTATCCAAAACATAAAGGATCCAGAAAAGGTTCATGTTAATTCAATTCATTTCAATGGGAAAAATAACATATGAGTGATTTGAGTTGTGTCAGGAAATGAGATAAACTCGCTGCACCCCTGTGTTTATATATGTACATAATGTCTCTGTTTGCTGAACTCAAGATCTAAACTGCATTTTGTTGCTCTGGTCTATTCTGTTCAACAGTAAACAACAGCTTACGACTCATTGATGGGAACAAAGATGAAGTCCTTCTGGAACAGATCCACGTGTCGCGTCCATGTTTTTACCCGATTGTGTTTCCTCTTCTGTATCCTGAAGACAGACACAAAAAGACAGTCGAGATTAACTTCCATTCCTTTTTCAAAGAAACATTTTAGAGAATATCTGATGAGTTATATTCATTGCAAACGGGACCAACGGGAGGTTTGTTGTGTCCGGTGCCGTTCTTCTTTCTCTCTGGTTGAGTCTCTTGTAAAAGAAGGAGCTAAAAACGTGACTTCTGCTCGCATCCTCTTTTTTCAACTTCTCCAAAAAGAGATATCTGAAAGAAAAGACCCCCCCCCCTTGATATATGAGATTAAAGAATCTAAAGGATATATTGAATTTATAATTTGAGGAATGTGGTAGTTCGGTGGTTAAACAGTTTGACTGCTAATTGTAAAACCGGGGTTCGATTCCCAGCACTGTAAAGTTGCCATTGCTGGGATCCTGACTAAGACCCTTTATTCGGTGAAATAAATAAAAATGGTAGTCACTTTGGATAAGAACCAATTGAATTTAGATCTTTCTAGTCTTTTCTCTTGCAGCAAGGATTTACACAGGACTACAAACTCAGCTGCCCCTTTTAGATCAAACTGCCTCAGAATCATTTTTCTGCCATTGACCGAATATTTTGCAAACTAATTAAAGCTTTAAAACACATTTATTCTTTCTTTGTCCTTCGGCTGCTCCCGTTCGGGGTCGCCACAGCGGATCCACGATCCACACATTTGACTTGGCGGGGTTTTTACGCTGGATGCCCTTCCTAACGCAACGCTCCCATTTCTCCGGGCTTGGGACCGGCATTAAGGCTACTCCCTAATGGCTGGGCATCTATGGCCAATTTAGACACATTTATTAAACTATTAATTTAACTACATTCAGGTTTTCACACCATCCAGTGGTTTAAAACAAAAGAATTTTACTTTTGCATGTTGCAGTCACATTATAATTCTCCTGATGTCCTAAACTACTTGAACAATTTATAATTCTTGTAACCCAGAATATCTACTAAGAGATATAATTGTTTCACAATTCCATGTGTCGGGTATAAATAAAAAAAAAACACCAACAAAACCTTACTCACTTTAAATAGAAGTCTATGATTACATCATTAAGAAACTCTCCGTCATTTAGACAGTGAAGGTCTTCATTGGTCACAGAGATCCCACCTTTAGCTGGAGGAGGTGGGTACACGATTAACCTGATAAAAAAGCAAAAGAAAAAAAAGATATTAAACCAGTTTTAGAAAAAGACGAATAAAGTTAAACGAGTGGCGTGTTTCAGTTCATCTCACTTGATGATCGGGCCTGTGAATGTAGGCTGTAAATCAGCCATATCCTCATCATCAGCTTCATCGTAGAGCCCGTGGATGCGAGCTGATAATCGGGTCTGGACTGTCTGCTCCGCGGACACAGCCGGTGTCGTTGTTACCGTATTTGAAGTCGCCGCGGTTGCTGTTGCCGTGGTGATTGAGACGTTTACTGTTGTTGCACTGGTGGCAGATGTTGAAGATGAATCCAGCTTGGCTTTAGCCTGAGGAGGATATACAGACATTGTTAATATACAAGATCGACCAGGTTGTGTGTGTGTGTGTGTGTGTGCTGAGAAAGTCATCTAAATGAGTAAGTAATCAACCTGAAAATAAGCATTACAAAATATTGCGACCGTCAAATTGCAAATCAATCAATCACTATTGCTAGTAAATATTCTCAATTTCTATATGTTAAAAATAGCAGCATTGCATGGCTGCATGTAATTGTGTTGCAGTAATATAAGCTGAGATGCCTCATTTATTTTGAGGAAGGTGTTGAGCAGTTTATGCATTTCTTGCCAAAACCTACTAATCAACAAAAAAATGTTTCAAACATAAGCTTGTCGATAAGCTTGGCTCCGGATACGAGTATTTCGAACACGGGATTGGTAATGATCTTGCTCAATAAAAACTCATATTAAACCCTGCAAAAAAAAAAAAGCTATGAAGCAATTTACGTATTAAATGATATCTCAAGCGTTAACTACTGTAATTGATCCATTATCATCCATTATAATAATCAACTATTGCCGTATTAACAATTAATTTATTTCTTTTACAAATTCTATGACGTTTCCATGTTTTTAATGATTTGTAAACACTGTACAAAGTTTCGCCATTATTTTAAACACATGATGAAGAGCAAATTCACAAAATTCTGTTTATGTTAATGACATAGGTTTTGTTTTGTTGTTTTTTTTAAATAATAAAGTCACACACACACACACACACCTTTTCTTTCTCTTTTGTTGCTTTGTTATATTGAACCAGTCTAACATTGGCTTCATCAAAGGTCAGCTTGGCAGGAAAGCGTGTCATCTTGTTTCGGCCGATTTCGATCAGGATGTCTTCTAAAATCACCTGCGCTTGCAACGAGAGGCCGTTCTCGAAAATTAACACTATGTATTTCTCATCCAAGTCTGGAGGAAACACAATGATGCAATGTTTATTTGACAATTTGGTTTGTTACATGCTTTTGCAATTACCTTCATCATAGTAAGGGTTAATGGACCTAAAAAAAAAATAGTCTCGGTGAGTATTTTGAAAAATATAGACCAGAGTAATTTGAAAGTAGTAGTGCAGTGGTTAAGGTGTTAAGACTGCTAACTGAAAGATCAGGGTTTGATTTGCCACCGTTTGGTCCCTAAGCGAAAGCCTTAATGGTTTAGCTGTATACGAGATAAATGCCGATGTAAATCTGTGTGAGCGGCGTGAGTGTTTAATATACCAGGAATGGAAGCTGAGGAAACAATAGTGTTAAACGGGTTCCTCTGGACGTTTGCCTTGAGGAAGCTCTTATTCTTATATTTGCTTAGAAATTATAGGCATGCATGATATTAAGTGCATGATGGTATGAAGATCCAACTTCATATGTTTATGAAGAATATTTCTTTGAATGTAATGTCTACTCTTCAAAGTGGCCACGGTAATTTTTGCATTCTGGGTTTTTCCCATTCTAATGTGCACGAGATGTGTGCCAGGTCATGTACGGGCGTTTCACTCACTTTCACTGCTGCAATCGTACCACAGGCCACCATTCTCCTGGGACATCTGAAGCTGTTTACGCAGACGTTGACACTCACTGTGGCTGGTCTGGAAAAAGAGGACAGGCAGCTTTCTAACGCAGCACCATTCGCAGCTGGTCAGCTCCGACGCCCGGAGGCGCACGTTCTCCAGTGCGTCAATCTCCTGACCTGCACACAGCCGGTGTTATCAGTTTTTTCAGTATGTTTAAACAGATAAAAAAAGATAAGATAATTAAAAAAATCAATCCCAAATCCAGTCATATACAAAATTTGTGGCACTTTACAACATAAGGGCAATAAATGAGTTACATATGCTAATACTCACCTTCTGTCTCAAGCTGTATGTACTCCACTGTAAACTGAAAAATAAAATAGAAATATTATGTCGTTAATGAACTTGGTAGAAGTATGACATGTGAGTTCATTATTTGACCCGGGTGTTATCCTTACAATGACAGGTTTGGTCACCATCCTGCGCAGAGTTCCGATTCTTACACTCCTGCACTCCAGAATAATGCTCTCCAATTTCCGCTTCTTAGATGATGACGGGTCGTGAATTAAGCCGGGTCGAAACTGCTGGGATGTAAACCGAGAGTACGAAGGGTTTACTACTAATGCTGCGATCTTATCGTGCCTTGACAATTTTCTGCTCTAGTTACACTTTGGCCAGAAGTCATGATTCAGGCAAATATCGAGTGTTCGTGTCAAACGCATAGTGAATTTTCCACCATCTGACATGAATTCATCTCCCCGCGCTTGCGTGGGTTTCCTCCGGGTGCTCCGGTTTCCTCACACAGTCCAAAAACATGCAGATGAGGTGGATTGGTGATTGTAAATTGTCCATAGGAGTGAATGTGTGTGTGAATGG
>JAOTRA010094717.1:0-11630 GCA_026260255.1 Pseudolaguvia tuberculata
CAGGGTATGAATAACGAAGCCTGCAGGTCCTACTTGTAGATAAGGCAGCTGTCAGGGAGGTATGTTTGTGTGTATGTTTGTGTGTATGTGTATGTGTGTTCTTATGTGCGCCTTATTTGTATGGCTCACTGGTAATCTTGTGCAGTCACCTTGGCAAACCTCTAACCATCATCTCATCCTAATAGCACTTTATCTCTCCCACCTTGCCTCCCTTTTCTCTCCATTTCACACAGCTGTCTGTCTTCCTTTGCTGTCTGTTCCCCTCTGCTTCACTTTTCTTCTGCTCTCTCTGATATTTTGTCTTCTATAAACCCACTGCCTTTAAATACTTTACTCACCTACATATGTTATGATTGGGTAAGAATCCATAAATATGCATTTTTACTTTAGGAGATTATTGAAATGTCATGTCATTTTGGGGCGGCGTGGTGGTATAGTGGTTAGCACGGTCGCCTCACACCAAGAAGGTACTGGGTTCAATTCCCTGGCCCAGGATCTTTCTATGCAGAGTTTGCATATTCTCCCAGCGCTTTCGAGGGTTTTTCCCACAGTCCAAAAACTTTAGTGATTCCTAAATTCCATAGGAGTGAATGTGTGTGTGAACGGTTGTTTGTCTATGTGTTGCCCTGATATGGACTAACAAACCGTCCAGGGTGTACCCCTACCTCTCGCCCTATGTGTGCTGGGATAGGCGCAGCAGAAATCAATAAAAAATTATAAAACATCAACCTTCACATCACAAAATCGTTCCTGTTATAAAGTTAAAAAAGAAACTACTAGGACTCATTTAATTTTGTAGCAACATCTGAAAAAAGAAATCAGATGCAATTGTTTTTTAAATGTAAAAAAATCTATTGATTAAAAAATTAAAAAGATATATTACATTTTCAACAAGCAGAAAAGTACTAAAATTAAGCAAAAATATAAGGAGAGAAACAGTGAGACAAAAACAAAAGACAATCAGAAAGAGTTAATGAAGTAGACAGAATGTCCTTCAATGTTTCATTGTCTCTAGTCACACACTCACAGTTTGTCATGCCATGAAAGGGTTGTACTAGTACTTATGGGTAGATGGATGAATAGATGCTCCATTTTCGGTGTTCCATATCCCTTTCATGCTACATATTAATCTAAAGAAGGGTATTTGGCCCATTGCTCCTAACCAGTCATCTCAGGAGTGGCAAAGATGAAGTGAAGGAGAGACTAAAAAGGGCTTCTTAGTAACTCAAAGTAATTTTTTTCCTTCCAGAAAGCTCCATGCCATTCCTACTTAGCATACGGCGTACCCTACCCGTTGCTAAGCTATTTCCTGCTTTAATTTTTTTTAAAATTTCATATGCTCTCCTTTTGCTTGCTTCTTGCATTTATTTTTAGTTCTTTAATTTGCATAGGGATGACTCGAAGCAAGCAGCCAATTCACTCTGATCCACCAGGGACCGGGCCGTCTGCCGTGCTTTCTGATCAATGCAGTGCAAATTACAAGAAGGAATTACTAAGCACATGAATTAGATTGTGCTCATGCCACAGGCCTGTTAAAGGGTCAGTGGTTAGGGAAGTGTGGATTTATTCTCTGTCAGTTGCATATTAATGTATTTGTACTAATTTGTCATTGTTTCTATAGTAACCACTTCTCATCCTGTTAGACATGAAGGACTTAGTACAGGATAAATGCAGCATATTGTTACTAATGCCTGAGGGGTCTCCTATATCATCTGCTATCATTGGCAGTGCAATTTTATTTGAAGTAGAAATATAGGGCAAAATAACAAACATAAACTTAACTTAACTAACTTGGCATGAAGCTAACAAACTTGACCCACCACAGTGTTATAGGGAACATTGACAATCCAAGACTAAAGACAGCAGAAAACATTAGGGCTATATCGGAAGTGATAGCCTAGTGGTTAAGCCTAATGGTTAAGGTGTGGGATTATTACCAGAAAGACTGGGGCACGATTCCCACCTATACCAAGCAACCACTGTGGGCCCTTGAACAAGGCCCTTAACCCACAATTGCTCAGTTGTAAATAAAAGAGATACCAAATGTAAGTGAATGTGTGTGTGAATGGTTATTTGTCTATTTGTTGCCCTGTGATGGACTGGCGACCCATTCAGGGTGTAACCCTGCCTCTCGCCGTATGTGAGCTGGGATTGACCCCGGTGAAGAAGATGAATGAATGAATGAATTATGCTGAATTCATTCATTCAAACTTTAATTATAACCTGAAATTATTCAACTATTAATATTAAATATATATAACAATGTCAAGTTATTACTGAATGTTGCTCAGGTATCTAGACTCCAGACCAGTGTTATTTGTCACACATTTTTGTTGTGCGTTATTCAGTCTGATCTTTCATGAATGAGACATGGAAACTGTGTGTGTGTGTGAGAGGAATGCATGATCATCCGTGTCTGTTTCTGACCTTCATACAGAGCAAGTGTTCCCCGCCGCCTCTCCTTTTTCCCTCTATGTCCTCCATTTTATTTTCTCCATCAATTCTACTTTTGACAGGAAAATAAAAACAATGATTACTTTCTGTATCTTCACTTCTCTATTTCTCTCTCTCCATTTCTCTCTCCATTTCTCTCTCTCTCTCTCTCTCTCTCTCTCTCTCTCCCTCTCTCTCTTTCTCTCTCTCTCTTTCTCTCTTATCTCCCCCCTACATTCCTGTCTTCCTCCAAAAATACAGCTGTGCAGGCAATTGAGTGCAGGCAATCTTTTTTTTCATTGTGCTTTAATCTGATTTGAGTGGTTATACCATAAAAACCAGGTGCTTCATATTATACAGAGCCTCTGAAAGTTTGCGTGTCCTCTAACATCACACTTGTTTTTCCATATAATAAAAATATTTTTGTTTTTACCATAAAGCTCTTCGGACAGCTGTTCCCGAACACACCGATGTTTGACCTTATATTCAACTGTTCCTCAACCTACTCTTCCTCATCTGTTTCACTTTCTTTGCCTTTCACGCTCTTCTCTTTCTCCCTTGCAATCTCTGATCCCCTGAATCTCTTCAGCAAGTGGGTTGAGAAAGAGATGTGCCACACTGTGATCACCTCTCTGTTAATTAAAGCTCCTGCTGCCTGAAGCGAGCGTGGGAGGCTCTAATTAGAGTATAATTACGGAAGCCATCGTAATGGAAAAATATCGTCATGTGTTTTTTTTTCAGAGAGAACCTCAAAGTAACAGTTAAATAATGTAACTGTATGTTTGCCAATAGTGCATGGTGGAAGATGGAAGACCACCAAATTGTGCGTTTGGACATGAAAGTTAGTCTGGATAAGGGGATGTACTATGTGACAGAAATGTTCATGTGTTTTTGGTGTGGTGCTGTTTCAAACAAAAAGAGTTTGCAGTGCAAGGGCTTTGTAATCGACAGTCATATTTTAGGAGACATTTAGATATTGCATATTTAGAAAAAAAATGTATTTGAATGACTTATTTATTTTTGTCAGAATCTAGTTAAATTATCACAAATTGTGGAATAGGTTTGAATGTAAGTGCAGAATTGTTATTAAATATATGTTGAAATAAAGGACAAAACAATTAATTAATTAATTAATTAATTCATTAATGTTCCTACCCGCTTATACCCTAATTCAGCGTCACAGGGTTCTGCTGGCGCCTATCCCAACACACATAGGGCGAGAGGCAGGGATACACTCTGGACGGGTTGCCAATCTATCTCAGCGCAACACATAGACAAAAAACCTCATTTGTTCATTCATCTTTACAGTTACAGTTAGGCATTTGGCAGACCTTCTTATACAGATCGACTTACATTTAGTCTCTTTTATTGCAAAAGAGCAATTGTGGATTAAGAGCCTTGCTCAAGGGCCCACAGTAGTTGCTGGGTGGAGGTGGGATTCGACCGGGTTGATACCCGGTCTTTCTGGTATTAGTCCAACCCCTTAACCATTAGGCTACCACTTCCCAGAGTGATAGCCTAGTGATAGCCTATCCCCTAGTGTAAGCCTTTTATAACTGATTATTTCCATATGGGAGAACATATAAAGTCCATATATAAAAAGCCCTGTCTGGGAATCAAACCTGAGCCTTCTTACTGCAAGATTGCAGACAAGCCTTTAGTAGCAATATTATTGTAATGATACGCTTTTGCACCATGTTTAATAGACGTCCATATGAAAAACAAAACATATTTAATTTAATCATGCAGATACAGTCTCTACAGCAACAAGAATTTCACATTAATTGCAAAAGCCAATGAAGCAATTAGGAGACACATCTTGGATGTCTGGTAGAATTCATCCAATCAGAGTAAATTGTAAGTAATTTTCAAGATGAATGAATGAATGAAGGAATGAATGAGTGAATATATGAATGTTTTGAGGTATTTGTCAGTTTCTTGGTATGACATGTAAACCTGACCTTTTAAACCACCAAGTGAAAGGGAGGTAAAACTATTATAATACAATAATATGCTAATACTAAACTGTCCTAGATTAGAAAATTAGCTCACGAGGTGGCCCAGATAAAGTACAGTGTTACAAGCATCAATTGTGGTGTTCATTCTTGGTACAGAAAAACTATAAATATGATCTGACAGATCAAACCATCCATGAATATCAATCATATAAAACCAAAAGCTATGTCAGAACTGCATCAAGAACAATGTAGACATAGTGCTTTTGTACAAACCTGTAATTTCTTTTACATAAGAATTCCTTAAAATGGTCTTATAGAAAACAACATTAGTTAATTAATTAATTAATTCATTCATCTTCTTGTTGCCTTATTCCCTAATTCGTGGTCACAGGGGACTGCTGCGCCTATCCCAGCGCTCATAGGGCGAGAGGCAGGGGTACACCCTGGATGGATTGCCAGTCCATCTCAGGGCAACACATAGACAAACAACCATTCACATACATATTCACTCCTATAGACAATTTAGAATCACAAATCGACCTAATCTCCATGTTTTTGTACTGTGAGAGGAAACCATAGTACCCGGAGGAAACCCACTCAAGCGCGGGGAGAACATGCAAACTCCACACAAAAAGGTCCCCAACCCGGAAAACGAACCAGTGACCTTCTTGTTGTGAGGCAACCGTGCTATCCACTACGCCACCGCGCCGCACAAACAAAATATATAATCAAAATGAATACGCTGAGATATTCTTATTATGTAAGTGTGTGATAAAAAAATAGATAGGCAAGAAATCAAGGATACTTAAAAAAAAAAACCCCTTAAAAAATAGAGGATGAATGCCTAAGTACATAGTGATTAGTGGTGATTATATGCTTAAAGAAACTGAGCAGGAATTCAGTGAAAGCCTGAAAATTTTATTAGAATCAAAATGAAAGTATCTTTTATCCGTCTGGAGCCCAGGGGGCCATTCTGGATCTGTTATTTCGCAATAAAAAATGGATATCATAAGGGCTTTTAAAGTTTGCAGAGAGGATGAGGTAAAATGATGGCTAAGTGCCCATCAAAAACTACTACGTACATTTCAGCCTTAAAGCGCAAAGTTCACACTGAATGCTAATGACATGAAGAATAGAAATACATATATAATATATAATATAATATATTCAGCTGCTTGGACACACAACTGTCCTTTTTCAAGCATGTTGCCAACTATACTCAGGGGTTTCCAGACTCCATGGGGCTGGTGTCTTGCAGAGTTTTACTCCAACCCTTTTTAAAAATACATATTTTAATAAAATCAATACATTTAGTGTATTAACAATGGCTTCTCCTTAAAGAAACTTAGTCCACATACATTCTGATTGTATGAGTCACTTACCAACAAACCTATGGTAGATCCAGGAATGTATGAAATACAGCACATATATACTCCAGATGTAAAAAATAGTATGTGTGAATTTTAATGTCTATGTCAGCGTGTCAATTTGCTCTTTACTACGTATTAGGACTTTGATTGAAGTCTTGACCGCAGCCAATATGACTAACTTTCAATCAACCTGTTCCATCTTACAACCAATAATGAAAATACTGCTTTGGAGCAAAAGGGATGTATCTCTACATTATGAAGCACAGACTAAACTTTTATCTTGATCACGTCATACTGTTGTCTTTCAAGATTTATAAGATACCACACATTCTTTGTAAAGATAAAGTATTACAGTGACTTTATACTACCATCCTGTTATACTAGCATAAAGATGTTTGCACATAATCAGAAACAGTCCTAGCAATATTAAGAAACCCTAAGAACAGAAATACTTGGATGAATATGGATAGTTTAATATAAAACTTGACCAAGCTCAGTAGTATATAAGTATCCAAGACCAATTAATAATAAGACCAATTTACCAAAGTCCCGCAAAAAACAGTCTCCAAAGATCTGAGGGTGCATCACATTTGAAAGGCTAAAACTGAACTTCTGACTGAACCTCTCCAAAACCCCTTACAATTACTCTAAGGTGGGTGGGATGGTGCTGTAGTGGTTTGTCCAAATACATCACGTTTATTGGTGATTCTAAATTGCCAATTATGTAAGATTGTTTGTCATTGTGGCATTGGTGGCATTGTTGCAATGGACTGGCACTCTTTGTTTACTGGGATTCCTGAGACCCAGAGTTTAGGAATAAGTGGGTTGAAAGATGAATGAATGAATGAATGAATTATTTCTCATGCTGAATCTCTCACTCTCTCTGTCTCTCTCTTTGTCACTCTTGCTCCCTCTATTCATTTACTGTACATAAACTCATTTCACTTCCTTCCTTCTCTTCTCTTTCTCTCTGAGCACTCAGCATTTAACTGCATGGCTGTCACATTGCACAAGTGTGACAGTCAGTCAAGACTGAGTACAAATGCACAAACAGAGAGTATTACAGACTGTGAGAGTTGGATACATTTACAAAAAATAGCCTGAGGCATAAAAACACATTTGAGTAGCAATATTGGTCTGAGATTTGTTAACTGTAGCATGGTAGTTTGTTAAAGTTTAGCACATTGAGCAGCTGTGGGTGAAATACACGCTATATTTTTGTAAACTTACTTATTTTTGGTCTTGTTCCAGCATGACAATGCACAAAGCCTCTGACCTCCAATAAGACATGGTATGGACAGCAGTATAGAAGTTGAATGAGCTATACAAAGCTCTGACCTTAACACTACTGAACATTTTTGGGATGAACTGGAACACTCCATTACACTCCAGACTTCCTTACCTGATGTTGGTGTCTGATCTCACTAACTGTAGAAAAATGAACCATAATCTCACAGGCTACGAATTATATTAAAATTTTTTAAAACAACAGTGGATTAACAGTGAAAAAAGAGTAACTCTGGAATAAAGTGCCAATCAAGGACAAACTGATTTCCCAAGATTTATTGAATGGTACCAGTTCTGAATAATACATAAACTATTTACTTATAAACTTTTACTATAATACATAATCTAGTTACAAAACTAGTAACTAGACATTTACAGCCATAATATTTTTTTATAGGACACAATGTCAAAATTGGTCGGCACGGTGGTGTAGTGGATAGCACGGTCGGGATGGGAATGAGATGGGAAGTGGTAGCCTCGTGGGTCAGGTGTTGGACTAATACCAGACAGACCCACCTCCAACAAGCAACCACTGTGGGCCCTTGAGCAAGACCTTTAATCCACAATTGCTCAGTTGTAAAGAAGAGACCAAATGTAAGTCGCCCTGGATAAGAGCATCTGCCAAATGTAAAACTGTAGCTGTAACTGTATTGGTCGCCTCACAACAAGAAGGTCCAGTGTTCAAATCCCGGCCCGGGGATCTTTCTTGCGTGAGTTTCCTCCGGCTACTCCTCACATAGTCCAAAAACATGCAGATTTATATCATAAACCCCTGGGCTAGGATTTTGCAAAAAAAAAGACAAAAATATAAACTGGGAATAATTAGGACCGAACCCTAACCAGGTTTAAACCTAATCAGAGCATCAACCTTGGCTAATATATTGCAGGCTAAAAGGCAAATGTCTAACAACAAAATGGATACCTTGGTTTTTCATAAAACTTTTTTGGCTTCGAATTGATCACATGTTGCAATGCAGATATATTTTCTGGTAATTAATTGTGCCTATTGGTTTATTGAAGTGTGTGAGCTGAGCACAAAGCCCTATGGATTTTATACAATTTCATTATGGTGGTAACTGTATGTAATTGTATTATTGTGATATAATTTAGTCTTTCCTATTAGCTTGATTCACTAATATTGCCTTGCATGACAACAAATTATCTGTAACTGAATATCTTCTTCTCCTGTTAGGGGTTGCCAGAGTGAATCACTCTTTTCCACACTTCCCTGTTCTCTACATCTGCTTCTTTCACCATAACTACCTGCATGTCTTCCCTCACCACATCCGTAAACCTTCTCTTTAGTCTTTCTCTTTTCCTCCTGCCCGGCACCTCCATCCTCTGCATTCTTCTACCAAGATACTACATGTCCTTCCTCTATACATGTCCAAACCATCTCAACCTAGTCTCCCTCACCTTGTCTCCAAAACATCCTACATGCCCCGTCCTTTACAAATCTGTAGGTTGTGTCTGTGTACAAAGTGATGCAGTCAAGACAAAACTGGCAAAGATGGCCTTGTTGGTGAGGTAGAAGTGGTTGTGATTGGGTACATAAAATGTAGGCCACACAGTACTAGTAGAGTAATTAATTGAGTCTAGAGAAGTGTAATTAATTGAGTCTAGAGGAGAGAATTGTTATTGAGTCTTTGAGTTTATTTGATATGTAGGTTGTAGCCAAGGCAGAACTCTTCAGGGTAGTATGTTAAGTGTGTGTGAGTGGGGCTGGTCAAGACAAAAAGACAAAAAGTGGACAGAATTGTCATTGAGCATCTGTGATTATAATGGATACGTCAAGAGAGGTTGTAAAAAGAGGAAGCAGTCAAAAGAGGCAGAAATATTTACCATGCTTTAGGATCTGTTTGGGTAAGATTGAGAGGATACCACCGCTTTAGGGCAAAACTAGAGAAGAATTCATTATACCTTTCTGACTAACTAATTTCTATTCAGGAATATTGTACGCAGCTTATTTTGCCATGCTATATATCTTTGATATGACAAGCTGTATGTGTCAATACAGAAAACACCACTCAGACACTCTTGCTGAATCTATATGAAAATACTTTCAGAGCTTCGCGTGTTTGCATGTTTTGTTCCTCAGTGCTTCAGGGCTTACCTCAAGCAAAAAGTTGTACTAGTAACCTCAATACACACAGCATCGTATTTAGATCTAAGTCTGAAAGAAATTTTCAAAAATGAACAGAGTGTGTGATACCTAGGAGTAGTTTCTCTATGCTAACTAACTTTTTTCAGGTTTATTTGTACATGTCTTTAAATTATTAGTTGACTCACTGCTTAGCCAGACAATTACACTAATTGTTTTGTTTTATTTTGTGGAATGATGTAGGATTCCACCAGTATCCTCTTTCTTGTTGTATTTTTCCTCCTAACAAAGGGTTATTTATTGAATGCATACTAGATTTTCATTAATACTGGCTCTATGCGTCACACGGACATAGAAAAATAAATCTTGAAGGATTAATTAATTAATTAATTAATTAATTAATTAATTAATTCATTCATTCATTCATTCATTCATTCATTCATTCATCTTTCTACTCACTTCTTTCCTAACTGTAGGTCACTGGGGTCTTCTGGTGCCTATCCCGGCGCACATAGGGTGAGAGGTGGGGGTACACCCCAGTCCATCGCAAAGCAACACAGACAAACAACCACTCACACACACATTCACTCCTACGGACAATTTAGGATCACCAATTGACCTAAACTGCATGTTTTTGGACTGTGGGAGGAAACCGGAGTACTCGGAGGAAACCCACGCAAGCGCACCGCACTGCTACATCTTGAAGGATTGTAGTACTGATCTGTATACTGACTGAAACACAGGATAAATAATTTTTTATAGATGATTTTGTTTTTCTTTATTTCATCTATCTAAATACTGATAAATACATAATCCATCCTGTAATCTTTTATTGCACCAGCACAGCACTAAATCAACCGGTGACATATCTGTCTGAGTTTCTATTTGTGAAGGTTTGTTTTCTTTCCTGTGCTTCCATCTCTGATTATCCTGGTGCTAGATCTGCTTTCTATCAGTATTTTCTAAAAATTCCTCTAATCTCTAATCTTCACATTTGAGCTTGGGACAGCAGATTTGAGCGATTTGATCTCTCATCTTATCTAATTGACTGAATCACAAATAGCTCAAACATCTTTCTCATGGCACAGTTGTTTAAATGAAATTTTCAAATCCTTGAGGGCATGGTACTTTGGTGGGATGGTGGTGCTTGGAGCTAGTTAAATTTCAGCATGCACTTCTAGGAAGAATGTTGTATCATAATCTTATTGCAATTTGACTATTGTATCTATATAAGCTGGTTAGACCAAGGCAAGCAAGCTAACCTACTAATAAATAAACATATAGATACATTATCCGATTTACATTTATTTCAATACTTTCAACTGAGCAGTGAGGGTTAAATGCCTTGCTCAGGGGCCCATATGTGGCAGCTTGGTGATACTAGGAATTGCACCAAGTAATTGCACCATGTAATGAGTAGAAAACTAGGAACTATAGGCTCGCTGGTGCTTTGTGGTGCCATTCTCAAACCAGGAAGTGATGCTCCCCATCAGGATGCTCTCAAAGGTGCAGATGTAGAAAGTCATTAAGGTGGTATACACACTGTCAAGCCTTCTTAATCAGAGAGTTGGTGTGACAGGACCAAGACAAGTTCTGTGTGATAGGTACACTCGGGCACTGGAAAAAATCCACTCTCTCTATTGGAGTCCAGTTAATAGACATGGGATTGTATGATCGCTCCTGCTTTGTATTGAAGCCCACTATTAGTCTCCTATTCTCACTATTTTTCTCCTGGTACCATCTCACCAGGGTTGTAATCTGCTGCAAATAAGTTATCTCTTCATTGCTGGAGATTAGACCCAAAGCCACAGTGTTTTCAGCAAACTTAATGATGGTGTTGGAATTAGAAGTGGCCACAAAGTTATGTGTAACACCATTATCCATCATGATTCCTGGTCTGGTGACTGGCATCTGTCTTTCCCATTCTTTTTAATGCAAACACCAATGCAATGTATAGTTTGGCTTCTCTCTATTACCCAGAGATTTGTCTCTGTGTGATCTGGCTTCACTAGAGTGCTGAAAATGCTTGTTTTCTAAAACTCCACTCTGCCAGAAAAAAAATCTCCCATGTTTTCCTATTAGCTGTTTCACATCCAAGTTCAAAAGTTCAACCACAAGCGATTTTTTTTTACTTTTTAATATAATTGTGTATTTATCATGCAAACCCAGCCATTAGGGTTGCACAAGCCAGTGCATTCTTACTACCTGTCCCAAGTCCGGATAAATGGGAAGGGCATCAAGCATAAAACTGTGCCAAATCAAATATACGGATCACAAATAAGAATCTCATACCGGATAGGTTGTGGCCCGGGTTAACAAAGACCGCCACATGTACTGTTAGCCGTCAGGGTACCGGTGGAAATTGAGCTACTGTTGGCCAAAGGAGGAGAAGGAGAGGAGGAGACTATAGAGACGGCAGGCAAAGGAGAAGTGTAGGAGAGTGGAGGTTCGGGTGGGTACTTTAAATGTTGGTACTATGAC
>JAOTRA010094782.1:0-25436 GCA_026260255.1 Pseudolaguvia tuberculata
ATGAATGAATGAATGAATGACATTGCGTTTGGTCTGTGTATGTTATTTCTATTTCATGACCAATATGTGCTAAATGTGTCTGGCTCTCTTTGTGTTAATTGTCTTTTTATCCTGTACAAATCATTTACACAGCAGATGGTTCAATATAAGTGGTAGAACTTAAGCATAGCTTTGTGTTCCAAAAGTGTAGAAACGCTGATTTGTTTATTCTATTAAGCAATCTTCTGTCCCCATGTCTCTGCATGGGTTTTAGGTTTCTCTACGTTAAGACACTTTTCCCTTCAGTTTAACCAAACTTACACACTCTAAAAGACACTGTCACTGACACTGAAAGATTAGAAGAGATTGATGCTGTCTAAAGGATTAGATAGAATGCTGCTGATTTGTTACCTGTACTGTATGTTTCCAGTTCTGTGTGAGAAGACACGCACATAAGTGTTATGACTTTCTGTATTTTGATTAGCAAGAGATTGTGGTCAGTAGACATGTATTTGCATGTACCTTGTGCTGACATTTGATCAGGCAATAACAGATGGTGTTTCAAAACAGGACTGAGCTCATGTGCGATGGTGATGTACAGCATTGGCTAACAGTACGTAAGAAAAGTATATTGTATGTATAATTAACTAAAATAATAGCCTTTGATTGTGTTATGATTTAATTTGTTTTCATGTGTTGCTGTGTGCTTTGATTAGATTTAATTTAAATAGCTTATATAATATCAGATAGTGTGATCATGTCTAATGGTGTAACAACTGCTCAGTTGGATAAGTTCATCTGGCATAAAATTCAGTCGAGTTATGGATTGGAAGTCCTGAAAGACCTGGGTTCAAGCTCCACTATTGCCAAAGAAGACTAGGAAGATCTAGGTTCAAGCCCCGCTACCACCATGTCCTACACTGTTGGGTCCTTGAACGAGACTCTTAACCCTTCCTGCTCCAGGAAGCTGTATCATAGCTTGACACTGCGGTCTGACCCCAACTTACTAAGATAAAAACTAAATTTACTTTACAAGAGAAAAAACTTTGTCAAACTACGTTTCAAAAATCAAAATGATAAGGAAATCATTGGCTCTAGGTTGGCATAGATGCATTCTTAAGTCCGTCGTTTTATACCATTGAGTCTCGGCCTATGTGCACTTGGATAGGCTCGAGCAGACCGCCGTGACCCTGAATTTGGGAATAAGCGGGTTAGAAGATGAATGAATTAATGAAATGAATGAATGAATGATCTGTTGCAAGGATTTGCGGGGCTGGTTGATTTTTGTCCTGTTTGGATAATGAATTTGGAGGGACGTTTAGACAGAGTGGGAGAGAGACAATGTTAAAGAGATTCAGAAACTCCCTCAGATGATCTAAGCAAGGCTTTGGATGAATACGAACTGAAAGATTGCTCCAAAATTAATCCAATACTCCATAGTTTTTAGCTAATAAGTGTAGAACAAATGAGCTGAGTTGTTTGGGGAAACATCATGTGTAATACTTACAAGATTCAAAATCACAAGATTTTGTGATTCAAAGGATCCAGCCTGAGTCCTAGCACATAGTGAAATTATAGGGATTTAGTGGCTTATAGGGAATCATCTACAATCTGTAAATTGTTTACAAAATTTAATAATTGCCATGATTGAAATGTTGTCATTTGCATTACTAAAATAGCATTTAAAAATCAGAATGTGTCACTGTGTTATATCATAGTGAAGACGTGTTGCCATCTCAGGAATGGGAATTTCTTACTTTTCCATGGCTTTCACACAAGCTTTTATTTAACAAACCCAAAATAATTGTATTGGTATACTAAAAGTAATATTACTAGAGTTCGAATTTAAGGGTTTAAGCATTTATTTATAACTACATTTGGTGTTGGATCTTTAAAAAAGGAGTATGTGCGTGTTTTACTAATTAAACATTTTTTAATAGGAGTCCAGAGGGGATTATAATGACGACCGAAATGCAAGAGGTTGCCGTTACAGAGGACAAGCCTTTACTCACTGGTCAAACTGACGGAGTGAAGGTCACTCTCTCTCTCACACACACACACACACACACACACAAATTTTATTCCCTAAGTCCCCAAATGTAAAAAAACATGAAGCCTGAAAATGTAATAAATGTAGGTCTAGTCAGATTTCCACAACTTCAAGCTTTGACAAGGCCTTCTATCCCAGATATTTTGATACACATAGTATATTTCCACGGGAGCTTTTCTACCATATAATTATTCTACCAAACACTAAAATGATCATATTAACACCAAGGTGTGGCATCCACAGCTTGGCTCAATTCAAGACACTTTCCTCTCTTGCTGACAAGTTAGAAGTATATAAACACAGTATATTGGCAGTATATTTATGGTGCCACCTGCTGGTATTTTAACATCAAATGACCTGCTAGACATGCAGTGCAAAATTACTCCAACAAAACAATTCAATATAAATGCCCAAATACTAAAATATAGAATATATATATATATGCCTATTCTAATGTATTTTACTTTTGTAAATGTTAACCAACAGAAGCATTTGTATAAGGTTAGCAACATTATTAATTACTTTAAAACTAAAATTAACAACAAACTTAAGAATAAATATGGTTTTAATTCGAAAAATGTAAAGTTTGATATACAGTAGGTACAGAAAGTATTCAAACCACCTTAAAATTTCCACTCTTTTGTATTGCAGCCATTTGCTGAAATCAAGTAAGTTCATTTTTTCCTCATAAATGTCCACACAGCATCCCTATATTGACAAACAGAACTATTGACATTTTTGCCGATTTATTAAATAAGAAAAACTGAAATTTTACATGGTCTTAAGAATTCAGACCCTTTGCTGTGACACTCATATATTAAACTCAGGTGCTGTCCATTTGTTCTGATCATCCTTGAGATGGTTCTACACCTTCGCTTGAGTCCAGCTGTGTTTGGTTGTATTGATTGGACTTCGTTAGGAAAGTCACACACCTGTCTATATAAGACATTATAGCTCAGCAGTACATGTCAAAGCAAATGAGGTCAAATCATAAGGTCAAACTGCCTGAAGAACTCCAAGACAAAATTGGGCAAGGCACAGTTCTGGCAAAGGTTGCAAAAAATTCAGCGACCAGAACCCTTCCTAGAGCTGGCTGTCTAGCCAAACTGAGCTATTGGGGGAGAAGATCCCAAGATCACTGTGGCTGAGCTCCAGAGATGCAGTCGGGAGATGGGAGACAGTTGTAGAAAGTCAACCATCACTGCAGCACTCCACCAGTCGGGGCTTCGTGGCGGAGTGGCCTGACTGAAACCTCTCCATAATGCAAGAATAAATGCATGAAAAAAAAAAAACACATGAAGGACTCAAAGATGGTGAGAAATACGATTCTCAGGTCTGATGAGACCAAGATAGAACTTTTTGGCCTTAATTCAAGGCGGTATGTGTGGAGAAAACCAGGCACTGCTCATCATCTGCTCAATACAGTCCCAGCAGTGAAGCATGATGGTGGCTGTATCATTCTGTGGGGGTGTTTTTCAGCTGCAGGGACAGGACAACTGATTGCAAATGAGGGAAAGATAAATGCGGTCAAGTACAGGTATATCCTGGGGGAAAACCTTCTCCAGAGTGCTCAGGACCTCAGACTGAGCTGAAGGTTTACGTTTCAACAAGACAATTACCCTAAGCACACAGATAAAACAACTCACTGACTGGCTAGAGCCCTGACCTAAAATCAATTGAGCATCTTTGGAGAGACCTAGAAATTGCTGTATACCAATGGTAACCATCCAACCTGACAGAACTGGAAAGGATTTTCAAGGAGGCATGACTGAGGATCCCCAAATCCAGGTGTGAAAAACTTGTTGCATATCTCCCAAAAACACTCATGGCTGTATTGAATCAAAAGGGGGCTTCCACTTAATAGTGAACAAAGGTTCTGAATACTTAGGACCATGTGATATTTCAGTTTTTCTTTTTTAATAAAATCAGCAAATATGTTCTATATTTTTCTGTCAATATGAGTTGTGTGTACTTTAATAAAAAAAGAAATGAACATTTTAGAAAAATAATTGAATTTAAAAATATTTACTGAATACTTTCCTTACCCACTTTATATATTGGAATAAATTATTGTTTAATTTAGGAGTATTTTCTGTGTTGTATAACATTTTTAAACTATAACTTTTAATGATGCTTTAATTATGTATATTTTTGTTGCTTCATTAATGTTGAAATAAATAAAATTACCTATATTCTTACGTTTCCTTTAGTATCCATAATACTTTAGAACAGGGGTCGGGAACCTTTTTGAGTCAGAGAGCCATAAAAGCAAACTATTTGGAAATTTAGTTCAGTGAGATCCATATAGTATATTTTTAGTCTGATTCAAAAGGGGGTGTTTACGGCCAATGTAGGCTATTATCATCCATTTACAATAATGGACAATTGCTCCTGCAGCCCTGAACAGGACATGAGCAGTGGAAAATCGATGGATGGATTAAAACAAGTGATAATATTTTACGTTTTATCAGAAAA
This sequence comes from Pseudolaguvia tuberculata, assembly GCA_026260255.1. NCBI lineage: Eukaryota > Metazoa > Chordata > Actinopteri > Siluriformes > Sisoridae > Pseudolaguvia > Pseudolaguvia tuberculata. The sequence continues at coordinate 4,505 of JAOTRA010094782.1, forward strand.
TCTGAAAGCCAGATGCAATCATCCAAGGCCAGTTTCCTGACCCCTGCTTTAGAAACATGATTATGTCCAAAATGTTGTTTTTAACAACCATTTAAACCATTGATCAATTTTGTTGTCTTTGCTGCCTTTTGCTTGAAAGGAGGCTGAGATTGCTGCCAGATTATTGTTGGACAGGGGTCAGGTAAGACATTTATACTATGTTATTTATTAATATATTCCTATCTATAGAGCATTCCAGATGTATAAACAGAAAGAGAGATTTTTAATAGGATTACTTACAATACACGATACATTTTAACTGCATATTCTTGAAAAGGCTTTTTATGTTTTACTGGGGTTTAGGAGTACAATGTAGAAACCCCACATGGTTTACTGCACGTGACTCTGCACGGCACAGGAAGTACTCGCCGGCCAGCCATACTGACACTCCATGATGTGGGAATGGACAGTGAGTGTCTCCCCTGTCTTTCCAATTTTTTATCGCTCTCTCTATCTCTCTCTCATGATATGCCTTGAAAATTTAAGTGTAACCTAAATGGTCATCTTATCATTATAAATGTAGATTATATTAGATTTGAAATGCACTCGCTGCCTTTCTCCCTATGAGCGATGGGATACTATCCAGCAGAATGTATTAGGGAATAAGCGGGTTAGAAGATGAATATAATACTATTCTATACTATTTTTTGAGTAAAAATGGTAAAATCTTTACCTATTACAAATTTTGATGCCATATTAATACTGCCCTCAAGCCGTTTACAAATCTGTCTGTAAAAAATTATGCTTACATGAGGTCAGGTAATTTTCAGGAACAAATATGAAATAAACAAAAATAAAAGCACACCACAGTCAAGTATCACAGATAAGTCACTTCACTGGGGTAAAACACGTATTTTATGTTATGTGAAATATACAAAACAATCACTTTGACCCCAAGGAACACACAACACTTACAAACATCTAACACACTGCTAGGTGTGTTCTTAAACTTCAGCTTGCCGCTATTCTTTCCTTAAACATCATCATTGTACGACTCTAGAAATTCAACTGCTGGACATTCCTGAAATTGTAATATTGAGTCACTCTGTTTTTCTATCTCAGGTAAGAGCTGCTTCTCAACTCTTTTCAAATTTGAAGACATGCAGGAGATTGTAAAGAACTTCACAGTGGTTCACCTGGATGCCCCTGGACAGGAGGAGGGAGCTGCAGCCTATCCTGCTGGGTAAAGTGTGTGTGTGTGTGTGTGTGTGTGTGTGTGTGTGTGTGTGTGTGTGTGTTAAACTTTTCTTCTAGCCATTTGCTAAAATAATCCAAGTTAATTTTTGTCCTCATTAATGTAAACACAGCACCCCGTATTGACAGAAAAACACATAATTGCTGACATTGATTTGTTAAAGTATTCCTAAGTATTCAGACCCTTTGCTGTGACACTATATTTATGAGCTGTCCATTTCTTCTGATCATCCTTGAGAGACACCTTCATTTGAGTCTAACGGTGTTTGTTTTATTTTGATTTGACTTGATTAGGAAAGCCACACACAACTGTCTATATAAGACCTTGCAAGGTCTATATAAGTTCACAGTGCATGTCAGAGTAAATGAGAATCATGAGGTCTGATGTGCCTGGAGAGCTCAGAGACAGAATTGTGGCAAGGTTCCTAAGAGCACAGTAGCCTCCATAATCCTTAAATGGAAAACATTTGGGTCAACAAGAAGCCGTCCTAAAGCTGGCCGTCTGACCGAACTGAGCTATCAGGGGAGAAGAGTCTTGGTGAAGAGAGATGAGGGAGAACCCAAAGATCACAGTGGCTGAGCCAGTCAGGAGATGGGAGAAATTTGTAGAAAGAACCCTTTGATATTTCAGTTTTTCTTTTTTAATAAATCAGACAAAATGGGAACAATTCTGTTTTACTGTCAATCTGGGGTTCTGTGTGTACACATTAATGAGGGAAAAAATTTACTTGAATGATTTTAGGAAATGGCTGCAATATAACAAAAAGTAAAAAAATTAAGAGACTGAATAGAGTCACTGTAAAATATATATTATATTGTAATGTCACACCCTTCCTCACAGCCCTTCTGGGGTACGTTTTGGAGAAGTAGTGAAGTGGTTAAGGCATTTGACTGCTACCTGGTAGATTGTGCTTCCCAGATTGGGGCAGTGGTGGTTCAAATGTTTAGGGAGTTGATTTGTTCATCATGAGACTAGGAGACCTGTATTCAATCTCCACCAAAGCCAACACTCTTGAGTACTTGGGAAAGACCCTTAACCCATTCTGCTCCAGGGTCTCTGACCTTGCTCTCTAACCCCAAGATTCCAAAGTGGAATTTGTGAAGAACATTTAATTATATGTTGTACCGTATATTACCATGTGCGTAACAAATAAAAAACTGCTGGGCCCCTTAGGAAAGACTTCCACTCCATAACTGCTCAGTAATACATTGACAAATGTGACTTGCTCTGGATAAGGACATCTGCAAAATGCTGTAAATGTATATTCCATCCAGACTCATTCAGGATTTTATGCATCCCCCACCGTACGTGTCTGTGTGTTTAGTTTAATTTACTTTAGAAAAAGGTGTTTTATAATCGTAGATACTGTCAAAACAGGTAGCCATATACTATTTCCAATATGGTATCATTATCAACATATTGTTCTAATCCTAATGTCAATCTGTGTTGTCTTTATAGATATCATTATGTCTCCATGGATCAGCTTGCAGAAATGATCCCATCAATCATACAGTTCTTTAAGTAAGTTGAGCGGGTAAAGAAAAAATACAGGCATACAGCGTCAACGTTTTTTTTGTTAATTTTACTATGTCTACTTAAAACAAAAACTTTACATTTTATTTAAAGAAACAGTTTTCCAGGATTTCAGACGTAATACATCCACCATGTTGATAATCTTATGACTGATTTTTAAAGTTAGACCATGTTAAATTTGAACTGTTTACTATATACAACCCACATATTTGCTAAGAGGTCACAGAGGTCTGCTAGGAGCCTATCCCAACACACATAGGGCATGAGGTAGGCAGTACACACTGAACAGGTTGCCAGTCTACACACAGACAAACAACCAAACTCACTTGCACCTACGGGCAATTTAGAATTATAAGAGTGGGAGGAAACTAGAGTGCCCAGAGAAAAGACATGCAGGCAAATAATTGAATAGAATAGAATAGAATAGAATAGAATAGAATAGAATATTTTTAAGGAATGTGTATTTTTAAATATTTACAAGCTTAAAAATAAATTAAGTCATTTATATTTCAAAACTGTTTATTTGTATATCCTGCTTTAAAAACCATTTGGATGTGTGTTCATCAATGCTGACAAACACATATAAGCACATATGGAGTTTTGCTCATAATGCCAGTGCTTATTTGTTCATTTAGATGATTTATGTTTTGCATCTATTTCTGCTAAACCATGGACTTGAAATAATACCAAATACAGAAAAAACAAGTGGAATGGGGATCTGGAAAATGGCTTTTTCTGCATACAATGTGACTAGCTGTCTGTCCTGCAGATTCAAGAGATGGCAAAGTGTACTCTGCATGCATACCTCAAAATCTGGTTGTGATATACAGGTCCTTTTCACTGTAATTAGCAAGGATTTAAATTACAAATTTAAATTATCACCTAACAGAAGAGCTGAACTATGAAAGGATATTGTAAGAAAATTTGCCAGATCATTTCTGCATCTGAGTTTTAATTAGAAAGTTTCTGGCTGCGTATTAGTACAAAACCTAAAAGTCCTAAAAGTGACGTTTACATTATTTTATTGGTTTTCTTGTTTTTCTCTTCTCTGACCTAGTTTCCGTACTGTGATCGGAGTTGGAGTTGGAGCAGGAGCCTATGTCCTTTCTAAGTTCACAGTAAGCTTTTTCCATCTCTGTGTTTTCGCTATATATTTATATCCTGAAAACCAACGTAAAGTAGCTGGTAATTCATAGTGAGGAAACATGACAATACTTTTACAATTAATGAAAACCTTTTATTTACCGATTCTAATGCTCTTTCTCAATATCTCTCTTTTTCACCGTCTCTCTTTCACTCTTGCATCTTCTCTCACTGTCTTGTATTTCTCTCTCTTTCTCTCTCTCTCTCTCTCATATTCTGTCTGTGTCAGCTTAAAAACCCTGACTCCGTAGAAGGTCTTGTTCTGATAAATATTGATCCAAATGCTCGTGGCTGGATGGACTGGGCTGCCCAAAAGGTGTGTTTTTCTTTCTTTTATTATTTAGCACAATAACTACCTGTGTGTATTATATTTTGTTTGTTTTATTATAGCTGAGCACACTGACTTCATCAGTTGCTGACCAGATCCTCAGCCATCTTTTCAGTCAGGTGTGTTGATGGTGGCGTTTGTAATAATTTATCCAAATCCTAAACTGTTAAATGTCTTGGTGTATGTACCTTATGTGTGTCCATTTGTTCAGGAAGAGACTTCATCCAACACTGAGCTTGTTCAGGAACACAGAGAGTGGATGTTAACCTCTGCTAATCTGATGAACATCGACCTTTTCTGGAAGAGCTACAACAAGTACTCTAATTCTTTATATCTCTTTTACATCTTTTTTTTCAATGTTAAATGTTTTTTTTCTGTCTTTCAGTCGCAGGGATTTGAACATTGATCGCAACAACACTCTCAAGTAAGTATTTATTAGCAAAATTATTATAATAATCATAATAAAATTTGTGTGGTTTAGCTGAGTGTGTGACATTTGTTTCATGAAAATAAAAAACAATAACTATAATAAAAGTAGGGGTCGTGCGGTGGCGTAGTGGATAGCACTGTCGCCTCACAACAAGAAGGTTCGAATTCCGAGATGGGGATTTTTCTGTGCGGAGTATGCAGGTTCTCCCCACGCTTGCTCGTGTTTTCTCTGGGTACTCCGGTTTCTTCCCACAGTCCAAAAACATGCAGATTAGGTTGATTGGTATTTGTAAATTGCCCATAGGAGTGAATGTATGTGTGAGTGGTTTTGTCTATGTGTTGCCCTGAGATGGACTGGCGACCGACCCCCCCCCAGGGTGTACCCGCGCCTCTTGCCCTATGTGAGCTGGGATAGGCGCAGCAGAACCCCATGACCCCGAATTCTGGAATAAGCGGGTAAGAAGATGAATGAATGAATAATACAAGTTACTTCTAGAAGCATTAAAAGTAAAACTTGCAGCTTCTAAATTCTGTGTAATACTGATAGATGGATGGATGGACAGAAAACATGGATAGAAAACATTTAAGAAATGAAACTTTGCTACAATGTAAAGTAGTGAATGTACAGCTTGTGTAACAAATAAAAACATCGCACAATCAATAATGTCTAAACTCCTGACAACAAAATTGAGTACACCCCTAAGAGGAAATATCCAGTTGGGTCCATGAAACTTTTTAGCATTACAAGGGCTCAGGTGTGAATGGGGAGCAGGTGTGTTAAGTTCTTGCTCTCACACTCTCATACTGGTCAATAGAAGTTCAGCAGGGCACCTCTTGGGGGGATCAGTCTGTCAGTGCTCAGATCGTACTCCGCACACTGCCATCAAATTGGTCTGCAAAGCTGTCATCTCAGACAAGAAAACCCACAAACAGTTTGATGAAGACAAGCAGGCTTAGGAGAAGTATTACTGGGACTATGCCTTGTGGTCTGATGAGTGTGTTTTGCCTATAGTCAAGCATGGTGGTGGGAGTGTCATGGTCTGTGGCTGCATAAATGCTGTTGGCACTAGGGAACTACACTTCATTGAGGGAAGCATGAATGCCAACAAGCCAACACGTACTGTGACATGCTGAAGCAGAGCATGATTCCCTCCCCTCAGAGACTGGGTCGCAGGGCAGTATTATAACATAATAAAGACCCCAAAACACACCTCCAAGACGACCACTGCCATGCTAAAGAAGCTGAGGGTAAAGGTGATTGACTGGCCAAGCATCACCCTTATTGAACATTTTAAGGGACATCCTCAAATGTAAAGTGGAGAAAAGCAAAATCTTCAACATCCACCAGCTATGGGATGTCATCACGGAGGGAGTGGAAGAGGATTCCATTGTTGACCTGTGAAGCTTTGGTGAATTTCATTTCCATGTGGGTTAAGGCAGGGATGGAAAATAATGATAACCATACAAAATGTTTACATTTTGGATGAAATCTTGACATTTCCTTTTAGGGGTGTTGCCACTTTTATTGATTGATAGATTGATGAAATTATAAATTGATTTATAGAGAGTTAGATGGAGTGATTGATAGATGAATTGGTGGATAGATAGATGGATGGATAGAGTGATTGATGGATACATACAACTTGACTTATATAACTCAATCAATTAGCTCATTATCTGTGTCCGTTGGATACAAGCTATACATAAGTAAATGTTCATGTTGGTCAAGGATATAGAGGAGAGTGTCACACCTATTATGAACGTATTATAACTCTGTGCTGTCCTCTATGGTTTGTGTACCACAGTTAGAGAAACACTATTTTAGCCGTATGCAAGTATTAGATATTTTATGTCTTTTTTAGATGTCCTGTCCTGCTGGTGGTAGGGGACCAGGCACCACATGAAGAAGCTGCAGTAAGTCCTCATACCAAACCCTTGTTGCCAATCACACAGATCGGATTCATGCTGTAGTTGGCCATAAGTTTCGATTTTGTAAAGGTTATTGACCGCTGTTTAATTTCATGTTATGTTGCCTTCTCATTTAGTTGGATAGTAATGATCTTTTAGCTCATTCCAGCCTTGTGTAGCTCTACAATCTTGACCATGAAATCTTTGGTCTTTATCATGGTGGATAGTTCAACTTTATTTAATCTAATTGAATAGTTGCTTCTGTGGATGGGCGTTTTTTAAAACAAGGAAAATTTAAGTCTTTGTGTGTGGAGTTTTCCCTGCACTTGTGTGGGTTTCCTCCGGGTACTCCTGTTTCCTCCCACAGTCCAAAAACATGTAAGGAGTGAGTGTGGACTGTGTGTGGTTGTTTATCTATGTGTGGGCTGGCGACCTGTCCATGGTGTACCCCTTCCTCTTGCCCTATGTGTGCTGGGACAGGCTCCAGCAGGCCCCGTGACCCCAAAATATGAGTGGGAATAGAAGGTAAATTAATGAATTTGTGTTTATTTTATCTCTCTTTTAATTGATCAGTTGGATTAAAAAAACATTAATCTCTTTAAAAGTTTGGCAGGCCTTTTGACTGAAAAAAAACCCCCTAAAAAATATAGACAGACAGATATCTATGCTTTTGTGTGTTCTAGGTTAATTTAAATTCATGTTGGAATTAATAAGTCATGTACTAAACATGCAGTAGATACTAGTGGGAATAAACGCACAGTGTATTTTTCCTTAACATCGGGAGGCTAATGCTACTTTCGCATTAAAAAATTGATTAACAAGTGTATACAGTCCTACAGTGCTGTGTGTGTGTGTGTGTGTGTTGTAAAAAAAAAAATCATTTTAGAACTTCTCCCACCTTTTATTGAAAACTATAACCTGTACAATTTCAAAAATTTGTTGGGTATGGGGAACTTAAATTAAATAAAGTAAAATAATTTTGACACATCTTGACATTCTTCTTTGTTAAAACGCTACAAATCTGTCAGATTGCGAGGGCATCTCCTGTGCACAGCCCTCTTCAGTTCACCACACAGATTTTCAATCGGATTTAAATCTGGGCTCTGGCTGGGTCATTCCAAAACTTTTCAAAAGTGTTCTGTTGAAGCCATACCTTTTGTTGATTTAGATGTGTACAGGTTATAGTTTACATTAAAGATGAAAAAGTTCTGAAATTATTTATCTTGGGTTTTTTTTACAGTAAAAAACCTGCCATTTTAAACAGGGGTGTGTAGACTTTTTATATTTTTTGAGTATAAAAAGAAACAAACATGGAACATAACCACTTTGTCTTATTGGTTAATACAAAAACATTTCTACAGTACCTTGTTGGCATCCCAATAATTTATTAGAACAGGAAATGATTAAGGTATTTTAAGGACATTCTCAGTTATGTGATAGTCAAGTCTGACAAACTGCAGACTTACTGCCAGTTAGAGTGAAGGCAAATAACTGTAAGGAAACCATTTTCTGTTAAGGAAAAATGTTATGACTGTACCAATGAAATGTATACATAATTCTACTGCCATATTTTGGATGAGAGATTTGGATGATTTTTTTGCCATCTTAATAAATTTCTCAATATATTAAGTTTGGTGACAGATTTTGTGTTTTTGTCCATCAGGTGGAGTGCAACAGCAAACTGGACCCAACTACAACCTCATTCCTCAAGGTACCTTTCATTTCATGTACATTTTTTAACGCAATCATAATAATTTATAATATATAATTAATTCATCTTCTATACCCGCTTACTTAATGAGTAGGTCACGGTGGTCTGCTGTAACCTCCTAGATCTGCTGGAGTCTATCACAGTGGTGGCTCAATGGTTGACCAGGAAGACCTGAATTCTAGCCCCACCTCCGCCCCTGCTGGGTCTTTGAGCAAGACCCTTAACCTTCCTGCTCCAGGGGCGCTGTACAATAGCTGACCCTGCCCTCTGATCCCCAACTTACTAAGATGGGAATATGCGAAGAAAACATTTCACTATATGTTGTACTCTGTATTATCATGTGACAAAAATTGAAGGGAATTCCCTTTCCTTAAAGGGTGAAAAGGGTACATTTGGACAGGTCACAGTCCATCTCACACACACACATACACACACACTCACTCCTATGGTCAATTTAAAATCACCAATCAACCTAACGAGCATAAGAACCCTGAATAAACCTTCATAAACTAGGGCAACATGCATCTCCACAGGAGAGGCCCTCCTGTCTGGCAATTGAAACTGGGCCTTCCTGCTGATCTAGCCACCATGCTGCTCTTCTTTCTTTATTATCTGGCAAATAAATATTTTTTAATAAATTTAAAATGATTTAATATAATATTAAGTTGTTTCCTCTTTGTTTTCTGCAGATGGCTGATGCCGGTGGAATGCCACAACTCACTCAAGTAATTAACCTATTTAAAATAAAAAAACCCTAAAAAAGATCACTGATTCAGGAGAATCAGAATGTAAAGAATTTTAATTGTGTCTCTGCAGCCCAGCAAGCTGACCGAGGCATTCAAATACTTTGTACAGGGAATGGGATACAGTGAGTATCTTGTCTGAGTTATAAGCGTTTTTTGTATATCTCTATATACCTGTCTGTGTGTTAGTCTGTCTCTCTAGATCCCAGACTATTTGTCTGTCTCTTTCTATTTGTGTATGTTTGTTTGCCTTTCTCTTTATATCCCAGATTATTTGTGTCTGTCTCTCTATAGTCTTATGCAAAAGTACCCCTTTTATAAATAGCAAATTTTGGTGATTTTTTTTTAATTAAAAATGTTTTTTGGAAATGGAAAAATGTGCAATATTGTCAGCATTGATGCATAGTTAATTCTTATGTCATAAATTGAACAAACATAAAAGCATTATTATGGCATTCTAATTACAAGGTTTCAGACCTAAATCAGCTCGTTAGATCTGATGCATGGCAACTGCTGTCATTAGTAAATGCTAATTTCAAAGCTTTAAAAATACTTTTTCTAACTCTTCAAACCTTGTGCACACACTTGCTGACACCCAACAAAGATGATAGCAAAATGCTGTCAGCTTGCAGTTTCCACAGGTAGGAATGTAATTAAAGGATGACAGGTCAGGGAAACTGTGGAGGTCAAGATCAGATATGGAAGGCCAAGAAAATCCTGAGAGTTAGCATTTACATTTACAGCATGTGGCAGATGCTCTTATCCAGAGTAACTTGCATTTGATGTCTTTTATACAAATGGACAATTGTGGTTTAATAGCCTTGCTCAAGGGCCCACATTAGTTGCTTGGCGGTGGTGGGAATGCAATCCCGGTTTTTCTGGTATCAGTCCAACCTTATCCACTTCCCCGACTCAATGCTTGTACAGACAAGACCTTCACAGGTAAGGTCTCCTGAGTAAACCTTACCTGTGTCCCCCATCGAAAATCCAACATCAGAAATATGCAACAGAACATCTACAAAAGCCTGATGCATTTTGGAACCAAGTGTTGTGGACTGATGTTAAAATAGAACTATTTGGTTACAATCAGAAAAGGCATGTTTAGAGAAAAAACGAGCCGCATTTCATGAAAAGAACACTTTGCCAACTATTAAGCATGGGGGTAGATCTATCATGTGTTGGAGTTATGTTGCGGCCACAGGAAACATTGTAGTTGTGGGAAAAATGGATTCCAATAAATACCAGCAAATTCTGGAAAGCAAACAAGCTAAAGTTGAAAAGAGTATGGTTTCTAGACAATGATCCTAAACACACCTCAAAATCAACTATGGAATACCTCAAGAGATGCAAGCTGAAATTTTTGGAATGGCCCCGGATTTAAATCTCATTGAAAATCTGTGAGTAGATCTTTAAAAAGCTGTGCATGCAAGACAGTTAAAGAATATTACAAAACTAGGAAGCTTTTCCAAGACTGAATGTGAGAAAATCCCTAGTAAAAACAGATTTAAAACAAGACTTTAGACCACAACCGAAAACAAGACAAAAAAAACAAAAAATAAAACCTAACCAAATCCATACATATGTCCTAATAGAAAAACCCAGTGAAAAAAATATAACAGAATTAACTCTGTGAACAATCATTAAGGGATCAAAGGGAACACAGATAACATAGAAAAAGGGTCAAACAATGTTGGTGTTAAAAAGAGGAAAACTTATAACAAGAAGACCTATTTGACAAATTAGTAAAATAAAATACATACAGATGAGAACTTAAGATAAAGAAAGAGACAGGGTCTGAGGTCGGAAGGAGGACATTTCAACAGACTTAATCCAGTATCTAAACATTAAAGCAAACTGGCAGTCTAGGGGGGAAAAAAGGAATACACAGACCATTTCACACAGAGGGCAGAGGGGGTCCAGGTCCATGAACAATCCATAGCTCAAGAGGATCAGAATCCAAGTGAAGCCACCAGAACGAGGTCTCCAGGCCTCCACAGGAGCAGAACGAGGCCTCCACTGAAGCAGATCGAGGCTTCCAGGCCACGACAGGAGCAGAACAAGGCCTCCAGGCCTCCACAGGAGTTAGGTTGAGGATCCTCAACCACCACGGGACCCGGCAGGCGTTCTTCGACCACCATGGGACCCGGCAGGCGTTCCTTGACCACCTCGGGAACATGCTTTTTGTACCCACATTTGTGTATTTATGTCTGTGCATCAGGCTATTCATCTGTCTGTCTCTATCTATATCTATCTGTCTTTGTCTATTTTTCTGTTTCTCTATATACTGGTCTAAGTATATGTCTGTCTGTGTTTGCCTGTCTTGTCTGTCTTTCTGCTCATCTTTTTTCTAACATATTAAAAGAAAAAAACACAAATAGGAAAAATGACTGACTTATTTTACCATTCTACGACAGCCAAACTGATGTATAGTCAGTAAGGTTTTTGATTCTACCTGTGTGTTAATTAACCGAATTCGTCTTATTTTCTATTTTTCTGTTTGTTTGTTTTTTTATCAGTGGCTTCCTCCTGTATGACCCGCCTGTCACGCTCCCGCACCACCTCCCTCTCTTCATCCTACTCCCTGGATGGCTCTCGTTCTCGATCTCGCACTCTCTCGCAGGGCTCCGTAGGTGGAAATCTGGCCTCTAGCCCCTCCAACACAATGGAGGTGTCTTGCTGAAGAGCAAGAGAAAAGAGAAGCAGAAAAAGAGATGGATGGATGAATAAATCCATAAATCCTCTACTTTTGAGAAAGTAATAGTAATCAGTCATATCAGTTCATCATAGTGTAAAGCAGGAGAGAAAGAAGAGGCATAAATAGAGAGATCAGGATACTCATCTTTCCAAACTAAATCTCATTCTTGTGTATGATTCTCATAGGAGATCCTCAACAAAAGACAAGTTTATCTGTCCATCCTAATAGCTGTGGTTCAGGTAGAGGCATGTAGACAGACCCAAGTCGTAATGCTCACCTGACAGTTAAACTTTTAATGTAATATAGTATGTCTAATTACATAAATTAATCATAGTAATGTAACAAAATCAGTTTACATAAACATGTTGAACAATAGAAAAAACACAATAGAGTATCAATACTTAAAAAAAAGGTTATTTTGGCTTACTACTTGGAGTGGTTTTAGTCATCTGACTAGTCATAAAAAGTGTTGGATAAATACCAATTTTTTTTGAGTGACCACCAGCTCATGTCTTCCTTTTGACTTATATGGAAAACTTGATTGAGGAAATGAAAACATTTAGACAATAGTATGTTTAACTGCTCTAAACCACATGGGATTTTAGCTCATTGTTCTTGTGATCATTTTCACACAATTTTTGATGACTTTAAGAAACATGTGACAGGATAACCTATTATACCTATTATAGGTAAAAGATAAAAGAGCTAAACAGAAAAAAGTTGTGACTGTGTGCTCAATATGTAAAACATCATTTAAGCAAAGAGGAAATTAGAAAAAATATCAATTTGTTTGAGATATGAGATATATACTTAAACCCAACTACACTTTCTACAAATAAATCAATTACACATTAATTTAAAAATTTCATCATAATGCAAACATTTTTTGTCTTAACATTAATGCTATCATTCCCTAAACAACAATGGCTGTTAGTAAGCAGAGATTGGGATGTGTGGATAGGCATAGAAACGAATTTGAATGTATAAAAATCTCAATTGACTTGAAGGTTAAATTGTTTAGAGGCACAATTATGGGGTATTTAGGTAGTTACTTGTGCAAATCTAGTTTAATGTTAATGCTATTAGATTTTTAAAAATAATTATAACTGTATAATACAAACACACCAAATTTCTTCCTAATCACAAATGTGGTGTTCACATTTGTGAATTAAAATGAATGTGATACTAAAATTAGTCCAAAATTCTTAAAATGCCAAATGGATTTGTTAAGATTTAACCTGCAGCAATGTAAATTCATTACTGCTACGAAAATGATAAGCTAGACTAATATGCTGTGGATGATTAACGTCCTCTTTGAATTGCATTTACATATACAAGCTCAACAAGAACACTGCCGATTTGGATCGTCGATATTATTTAGTACATATATACTTCTCTACTGAACGTTTTGGGTTATTTCACTGATTATAGTGTTAATTGCCCTTTTACTTTTGAAAAGCAAAGAGTTATTCTGATTAAATACATTTAATTTTCATATGAATGCATAAAGATAGAAATAAGAGAATAATACAGCTACTCAAATTTGTAATGAATAGTGCATATTTTGGCCTTACACAGTGGAGGCTGACAGGATTTAGACATAAATTCGACAATTTTTGGGTTTATCAGTTTATCAAAAAATTAAGGAAGTTGTTTGATATAAATTTTCTTATTGCTTTCTTTACTATTCTTTAAAATCCACTGCCAATCCACTGCCACCAGCCTGTTACTACTAATACAACACAATAACAGTAAGCTAAATCAGAAGGTTTAAATAAATTCTTGGACAATTAGACAAAATTGACAGTTAAAACAGTAAAGACAGTTTTTTGATACATATGATATTTATTCTTGACACTATTTGTTTTAAACAACATTTGTTGACTGCTAGTTAAATTTAACCTGCCAACAAAGGCAAAATCATGAATCGCACCAGCTCTTACTATAAACACTTTGTTAAAAGATAATTTGCTATGTGTTATTGATGGGCTTCTTTTACGTACTAGTCACGTTCAGCCATTCATTCATTCATTCATCTTCTTACCCGCTTATTCCCGGGTTCAGCCAAATCATACTTAAATTAAGGTTCCAATACTGATTCTCCTAGCACATCCCTAGCAATTTCAGTACTTTCTCAGCATTAACCTTTAAGAGAATTATAATCTAACGATCATTTTAAAAACTAAGAGGAGAAAAATAACTCTTATTTGTGGGTGTTGGTGTCAATCTTTATTGCTGTGATGTCCTCTTAAGATGTCAGTATGGCACACAATCACAAATTTCTTCTGGAATTAGATACTTACTATGTTCTAGTTACTAGTTGACTTTTCATAACTTTGAGTGTTTTATTACTTTAAAGATATTTTTTAAAGGACAATGAGAGATGAATCACAGGTGAGAGAGAGAGAGAGGTGTTAGACCTGTGAACCCGACGCAATCGTGCATGTGGGTGCCGTTGCTGTAGTGTAGCTGGTTATTGTGTGACTGTTTTTTAACCCAATTCTCGCTTCAAAACAAATAAAAAAAAAAAAAAATATATATATATATATACAGGAGTGTGGTAGCTAAGTGATCATGTTGTTGGGCTACAAAGAATTCGATTCCTAGCACCACCAAGCTGCCACCAGTAGGTCCCTGAGCAAGATACGTGCTGAGATACATAAAACTAATAAGTAAGTTGTAAATTGCTTTGGATAAGGGCATCTGACAAATGCTGTAGATGTAAATAAAGCACTTGTTATTTTGTCCCCTGTTTGGTTTAAGTGGTGAGTGGTGGTCATTAATAAACCACTGGAAAGTTTTTAAAAGATTGAAAGCATTGGAAACTAGGAAAGTTGTTTTTATTTTATTTTCTTTTAGTTTAGCGTTAAAGAGTGAAGCAGAAGAACACTGCCAAGATGGAAATGGCACATGGTGTTATAGGACGAATACGACAGGTGTTAGATAGAGAATAATGCCTTTGTTTTGCTTTACCAAAGACCGTGAAGAGAAAAGAATGTCATTTACATCATGGGTTTTAAAGGTATAAAACAGCATTTGGGATGGTACATTTACTTTTTATTTTACTTGTATGTTTCTTTCTTTCTACCAATTGTACTCGATCAATGTTTTATCCTCCTTGTTGTGCAGGTTTGCCTGCCTTACATGCCATTGTGCTTGTTCACTTGTAACCATTTTAGCATTAAAGTGTAAAAAAAGGGGAATTGACAATAACATTCTTAACAAACGAAGTATAACAAAATACAGTTCAAGCTTCTTGTGTGGTTAATTTTATCTAATGCTTTGATCATTTGAAAAAAAGTTTTAATAAAAAGAAAGTAAACCAAAATGTCTTTCTTTTCTTATTATTTGAATTAAAATTTTTTGTTTATTTGTCTTCTATACCTGATTATTCTCTAATTCATCATTACTGGGGTAAGTTTGAGCTCTGATGAGTATTGTGTGTGTGATGGATAGGTCATCTAGATGGTAGAAGATGTGTGAGCTAATGCAATAATGTATTAATACAACATGTAAATTAAATCATTTATAACGTCAGGGTGGCATAGTTGTTCGCATGGTCACCTCACAGCAAAAAGGTCCTAGGTTTGATTGTCCTCAATTTGTTACCTGTATTAATGGTACCTGTTTAAACTTATCTGTATAACAGACACCTGTCCACAACCTCAAACAGTCGTACTTCAAGCTCCAGTATAGCCAAGACCAGAGAGCTTTCAAAGGACTCCAGAAACAAAATTGTAGAACTGTACCAGGCTGGAAAGACTGAATCTGCAATAGGTAAGCAGCTTGGTGTGAAGAAATCAACTGTGGGAGCAGTTATTAGAAAAAGGAAGATATACAAGACCACTAATAATCTCATTAGATCACTCTCACCCTGTGGAGTAAAAATGATCACAAGAACAATGCACTAAAATCTCATAACCACATCGCGGACCCAGTGAATGACCTACAGAGAGCTGGGACCAAAGTAACGACTACCACAGTAACACACTTCACTTCTAGGGACTCAAATCCTAAAGTGCCAGACGTGTCCCTCTCCTTAAGCCAGTACATGTCCAGTCCTGTCTTGGAAGAGAGCATTTGGATGATCCAAAAGAGATCAATAGAGAAAATAGCATTCTTTATCTTCCAAATACGACGAGTAGAGTAAAGTTCTGAGTTTCAACCAAAGAACACCATGCTTTGGGGCTGTTTTTTCTGCCAAGGGACCAGAACGACTAATCCATGTAAAGGAAATAATGAATGGGGCCATGTATTTTTCATCAGAGTAAAAATCTTTCATCAGAAAGAGCAATGATGATAAAATGTGGCTGCATCTTTTTGGGTGACAATGATCCTATAAACACCGCCCGGGTAATCCAGATATCAACCTCATAGAAAATGAAGTACATCTGCATGGAGGAATGGGCCAAAATACCAGCAACAGTATGTGAAAACCTTGTGAGACTTGTGAAAATGTTTGATCTCCGTCATTTACAACAAAGGGTATATGAATGAACTTTTACTGGCCAAATACTTATTTTCCACCATAATTTGAAAATAAATTCTTTAAAAATCAGACAATGTTGACTTTCTGGATTTTGTCTCTCATAGGTGGGGTATACCTATAATGAAAATTACAGGCCTCTCTCATCTTTTTAAGTGAGAAAACTTGCACAATTGATGGCTGGCTAGATACTTTTTTGCCCCACTATATTAGGTTGATTTGTGATTCCAAAATGCACATATTACAGGTAGCTACAACAAATGTTTTATAGTTTTTGTTCTATAAAAAAAAATGTTTGGTTCCTGTATTTTTTATGAATTGTCATATTTGAAAGCCTGGATTTTTTCCTTAATTTTGAGTAATTGCTGAAGTCCATCTCCTCATGCCATGTCAGTCACAAATCCTGTAAAGCTGTAATCTACAAGAACTACAATATTAAAATAAACTGTATTCATTCTCTGGAGTCATTCTTTTGTCAAGAAATGCTGTTGTAAACATTTTTGGCAAGGTCAGTGTCACGTCCTCCTCTCAGTTGAGCGTCTCCAGCGCGCTGCCGGTGTGCAGCGGCGCGCGCACGGGCAGCTGAGTCTAGTGTAGCGCTGATTCACCGGCATTATAAGCCGGTTTTTTTCCCCTTAGGGCCGTTGGATCATTTTTGCGTTTTCCTGAATGTATGTTATTCAAGCCAAGTTCAAGTTCCAGTCCATGTTCACGTCTCGTTCTCGTTTCGCCTCGTTCCTGCCTTTTTTCCTTTTTCGGTATTTTCTTTAGTTTAAATCCTTTTCTTATTTTCGTTTGCTTTTGCTTGTTTTGTTTTTTTTTGTTGAATAAAATGAAGAAATTAGACTCGCCAATCCTGCGTGTGGGTGCGGTTTTCATTCCCGATCCTGCCCCCCCCTTGCGTTCTGACAACTATCATATTTATAAACTGAAAACCCTGGAGAAGTTGGCAGTCCATCACAGGGCCACACACAGTTTTTATAATGTGAGAGCAATCTGGTGTTAACCCATGCAAAAACAAGCATCGAACCCATGATCTTCTTTTTGTGAGGCACCAGACCAGTGCTAAGCACTAAGCTACCATACTCCTTAAGACTCCTTCCAGACTTACCAAAAAGTAAAAAAAATATATATAGAGGATTGTAAACTACAATAAAGTTGTGACACATTGGGTGTCACAACTGTATAAAAATTGCATTTAACCAAATAATGAAAAATATAAGCAGGAGTTGGCACAGCGGTATAGTTTGCAACACAAGTTTGAATCTGGTTTGGGACTTTTCCCAATTCCCCTTTTTTCTTCCCTCTCAAATTTTATTTACTATACTATCAGTTAAATAATGACAAAAATGTCCATAAATAGAAATAAATAATACATATTTTAAATTCTGACCAACAAGAAATAAAAATTACAATTGTAATGACACTACAATTAATAACACAATTTTCTTTGTTTATAAACTGCAGAAAGTTTAGGCAACCGATAACAGGAATACATTGATAAACCATTGTCAGCTTTTTATAGACTCCAATCGATTGATATTCCAGGTGTTGAGATAAAAGCCGCAGACCAAGAGAAAGCAAGAGCGAAATTACAGAGGTTCACTGAAGAAAAAAAAATGTGCTTCCTGTTCCTCTGATGTCCACTAGGTTTCTCTCCGCTGAGACTGTGTGTGTTATTATTCAGTAATAGAGGGTCTTGGATAACAGATGTTACGGAGGCAAGAATCCATAAATAAAAGAACCAGTGAAATGTTCTGCTCTGTAATCAGTTCAGTTCAAACGTATGGACTGAACAGCGCCAGTCTGAACAGAGCATGGAAACACGAGCTTGTTATTTATTCCGTACATCTTTGACTCCTTTTTCTTCTCATACGTGGCAGACTGAGTTGACTTGAGCGTCTGGCGATTTGTTGCCAATTGTGTAAAACCTGACAGACTATTGGACGCAAACCAACAAAGTAATAATCAATTATATGATAAATAATGAAATGATAAAATAAAAAGTTCTCACAAAAGGAAAAAAAAGGACAAAAGTCACAGAATTGTTGCCACATAATTGGTTATAGTACAAATTTTAGTCAGGCGATCAGGAGAACAAGCTGTGCACCTAAACAAGAACCCCAACGAATCAGTTTAAAAATTACACTGCATAAACATTTACATTTTCAGCATTTTAAAAACAGTCTTATCTAGAGTGACTTTCATGTTACACAATTTTTTTGTACAACTGAGCAATTGGGGGTTAAGGGCCTTGCTCAGAGGCCCACAGTGGTTGCTTGGCAGAGCTAGGAATTAAACTCCGGTCTTTCTGGTATCAAACACTAACCTTAAACACTAAGCTTCCCCCTAGTAAAAGGAAGTATGTTTTAATTTTACTTTTAAAGGTCCAAACTATGCAACTTGGAAAGCTGGGCAAATATGTGCGATCAACCTCATATTCCATTAGAAAAAGTACAGTGAAGTGCAACAGAGAACAGCACAGAACTTTCACAGCACCAAAAGAAAAGAAGTATATTTTAAAATCTCCATTAGCACACAAGACAAAGCGTTAATGCACAAAGCAGGACCTAATATCTGCCTTTCTTTAATAAGTTTCTTTTTAAAAAAGTTCCAAGAGGATTAACTTTTTACTAAGTGTTTTTAGTGTGTTTCTAAAGCAACATTTCAGCTGGTGAATTAAAAACAAGTCTCATAGGAGATTTTCCATTCTTTTCTTTAGTGTTTAAAAAGAAAAATGACAATGGGCCTATTATTTTTAAAGCATGATAGAATTTAGGGGCCAAGTTACACGGTATTAAAGTACATTTGGGTACTTTAAATCAGGCAGGAATATAAAGCAGCAAATGAATTTAAATCTGGAGGTAAGTTTGTATAATGAAAATTGATATTTGGTAGATTAATTTCCACATACAGATATATTGTAAATGCAGGATCAGTGTCGTGTCCTTCTCTGCTGTCTAAACTGAAATTTGCTTCATTAAATTGTATTAATTCTATTCTATTCTGATTCCATTTTCTATGTACTGTAATGTTAATCTAAACTGCCCTTCAGAACCTATAGTGTTGTCCATGGAACTTAAACTTAATCATGTTATTAAAAACTAACCAGTCATATTTTTAAACCCATTTCCCAAGGCATGCTAATTGGTGTATGATGATGTCATTATTTTCCCACCCTGTGATTGGTTGATCAGAGTAAAAACCCCAGTTTCAAAACACATCCATACAGTTAAATTAGAATGTTTACTCTCACCATAGCTGATGGTGGAGGAGAAATTAGCTTTCCTTAATATTTAGACATTGTAGAGGGATTTTGATGAATCCCAAGATAACTAGCTTGTCTCAGTACAGGAAAGAGTTTACTGACTCAACAAAAAAGGTTAGAAAATTCACGTAGCTTTTGACTGCATGCCAAAGGCAAAGTCTGTTGAGCTCTTTTGTAGCTTTTGCTGACTGAAAAAAAATCATTTTGCCCATCTGGTGCACAAGTTTTACTCATGGACACTTGCAGACCTTTGATTCATTCGTATGCCTGAGAAATGCTTAGTATGCTTGTGCATATTTGGGGATAGTGGTGGCTTGACTGTTTGTTGATCAGGAGATCAGGATCTAGCTTCAAGCCCCACCACCGCCAAGATTGCCTCCTGAACAAGACCCTTAATCCGCTTCAGGAGGCGCTGACCCTGTGCTCTAACCTCAACCCTCCAGGGTGGGATATGTGAAGATAATTGCATCTAAATCTCTTATTGTAAATGAAATGATTACAGATAAGAAGATGACCTGTGTTTAACAGAAACCTGGACCAAGCAGAATGAGTATGTAGCATTAAATGAAGCGAGTCCTCCAGCGTACAGCTACATACATCAGCCTCGTCTAACCTCGTAGAGGTGGAGGCTTAGCCGTTATTTATAATAATAGTTTAAAGATTATACAAAAACAAGAATATAATCTTGACACATTTGAAATTCTTTATAGTAAAGTAATGTATGCAATGGCAAACAATAAGCAGAGTCAGTCTATTCCAATTATTATTATTTACTGACCACCAGGAACATACTCTGAATTTCTTGGTGAATTTGCAGACTTTGTATCGAACCTGGTGGTCTCTGTCGAAAGAGCACTAATTGTTGGCAATTTTAATATTCATTTCGAGAATGCAGGCGACCCGCTAAAGACGGCATTTTCGTCTATACTCGACTCAGTGGAAGTCAATCAGTGTGTTATAGGACCCACACATAAAGCAGGTCACACATTCGATTTGATATTATCCTTTAGTATAAATGTAGTGAATGTAGAGATAATCACACAGTGCGAAAGTGGTCTCGACGATTGGATTACCGTCGGATCCCATGGAACTCGACCAGGCAACGGATTACCTAGAATTTACTCTGCGTTATACCTTAGATAACGTAGCCCCAGTTAGAAGACAATTAGTTAAAGAAAAAAAGCTTGCACCGTAGTTTAATAATCATACACGGTCTCTAAAACAGAGCGGCAGAAAAATAGAGCGAAAATGGCGGCAGACAGGATTGTTAGTATTCCAGACAGCATGGAAAGAGAGACTACTGGCTTATAAAAAAGCTCTTAGTGAGGCCAGAACAGCCTACCTCTCCTCTCTTATAGAAAATAACAGGAATAATCACAGGTTCCTGTTTAACACTGTAGCTAAATTAACTAGAAATCGGACCACCACTGACATCTCCACTACTACAGCCTGCA
>JAOTRA010094800.1:0-11620 GCA_026260255.1 Pseudolaguvia tuberculata
CTTTCTTTCTTTTCTTTTCTTTTCTTCCCTCTCTTTCCTTTCTTTCTTTTCTTTTCTTTTCTTCCCTCTCTTTCCTTTCTTTCTTTTCTTTTCCTTTCTTCCCTCTCTTTCCTTCCTTTCTTTCTTTTCTTTTCTTTTCTTCCCTCTCTTTCCTTCCTTTCTTTCTTTCTTTCTTTCTTTCTTTTCTTTTCTTCCCTCTCTTTCCTTTCTTTCTTTTCTTTTCTTTGCTTTCAAATAATCACTGAATAGTAATTTTCTCATAAACCGTGTGTGTGTGTGTGTGTGCGTGTGTGTGTGTGTGTGTGTGTGTGTGTGTGACAGTGCTAAAGTGCCTGCAGGCACGTTACAGTGCACAAGTGTTTTACACTCACGCTGGCTGCACGCTGGTGGCGCTGAACCCCTTCCAGCCCATTCCGCACCTTTATTCCCTGGACGTGATGCGTGAATATCACTCAGCTTCCCAACCTCAGGTACACATCGTGTGTGCGCGTGTGTGTGTGTAGAAAAATTATAAATGTAAAAATAAAAAGAGGAAGGAGACGGAGGAACAGAGCCAGAATCGAACCCAGGTTTCTGTAGCGTAGCCACAAAAGTTTTTAGCAGTAGCCCAGCAGAATATCCACTGCAGCGTAATCAGCATTTGCTTTAACAGTATCACTAAGCAAATATTTGCGTGGTTGTAGGACTGGTAGGATGAACACAATAACAGAATAAGTGGTAAAATCCTGTATGGTGTGTATGTTGTACTATAACACAATAGTTATTCAGTCATTAGTGACATAAATACAAAGATGGTTTATAATGTGTGCACAAGTGAAGCCCGATAACGTTCATGTTCTGAAGTGTTTTGTCACTGCGGCATAACCTTGATCAACCTGGTGTTTGTTCCGTGCCATTCCAGGTCATTTCACGGTACAGCGATTTTCAGGAAGTGTTAAAGAAATCAGGGTCTTAAACTGGTCTGGCATAAACTGAATGATTTGGATCTAATAGAACAGTGGATCTAATTTTGGTTCCATTATATTGTCTATGGTCATGTTAATCTGACTTGGGGTTTAAAATACATAAATGTTCGTCTGTTTTTGAAAAGGATTTCAGGCCACACATCTTTATTGTAGCTGAAGAGGCGTACCGGAACGTTCAGGGCCAAGTCGAACCTATAAACCAATCACTGGTGGTGTCAGGAGAGAGCGGAGCTGGAAAGGTGGGAACTTTAAGCCAAAATTAATTTTTCAGATTTTTTCATTTAACGTCTTCCCATAATTCTTCCCAGAATTAATTTGTATGAAAAAACTGATTAATTAATCAAAGAATAGAAAGTCAAGCTTTATAATCACAAAAATTTTATTATTATTATTATTTTAATTATTTATAGCTTTGTTGTCTTTCTCTCTAGACTTGGACGTCACGCTGCCTGATGAAGTACTACGCCACAGTGGCTGCTTCATCCCATAAATGTCAGCAGGCAGTGGCGAGGATAGAGAGACGAGTGCTTGACTCGAACCCAGTCATGGAAGCCTTCGGTGAGAGACGAGAGAAACTGAAAAAAGATGTTGGGAAAGAAAAAATACAGTTTGAACAAGTCAAAGCTATATTAATTGTTAAAGTAAAGAAGGAAGAACTTCTGAATCTTTTTAGGGCTTCAGTGGTCACCAGGGGGCGCCCAAGAGTACATGATGTTTTGTTTTTGTCAACACAAGATTATGTTAACATGGTAAAACATTGGTATGATTTACGCAACAAGGTACAAAACAATTTAAACTGGTGTGTGTGTGTGTGTGTGTGTGTGTGTGTGTGTGTGTGTTGGATTGATAGTACAGAAATAATCAAGGATTCATGATAATTAACCGGATGGATGAATACAAGATAAATACGGGATAGATAGATAGATAGATAGATAGATAGATAGATAGATAGATAGATAGATACAAGATGGATGGATGTATAGATGCATAGATATGGGGATGGATGCGGTGTAGATGGATACGGGGTAGATAGATAGACTAGAGAGACTTTTTGAGCCGTCCGGTCCATGTTGTACAGAATCTTTTTACAGTCTGTCCCCTCTGTCCCATGTTACAGGCAACGCTTGCACTTTACGCAACAATAACAGCAGCCGATTCGGGAAGTACATCCAGCTCCAGCTAAACAGGTCAGCCATCATTCAGCTTATTGTTTCCCATCAGTCCGGCATTCACACCAATAAATCAATGATCAATAACCTTAAATGTCTTACCAGCTAACCAGAACAAATGCACATTCAATTGATTAACTCTGATTACTCTGCAAACCTGAGCTAGTTTTTGTACTACATAAGCACCTACCCTAACCCTAACGGACAAATTTTCTAGTGTCTATATAATGACTACAAAGCTTAAAGTTCACTTTATGCTTACGACAATAAGCAATCGCAACTATCGCAGTTAATCGTGCTTTATCGAAAAGACACATACTGTCGTCCTCTTCGTATTCTTCTCCTCCTCCTCCTTGCGGCTGCTCCTGTTAGGGGTCGCCACATCTGAACGCTCTTCTTCACACTACCCTGTCCTCTACATATGCCTCGTTCACCCCAACTACCTGCATATCTTCCCTCACCGCATCCATAAAGCTCCTTCTCCTTAGTCTGCCTTCTTTCCTCTTGCCTGCCACCTCCATCCTTAGCATTCTCCTAACCATCTGCGCATGTCCAAACCAAAAAGACACATACTGTACTCTTCATAAAATAAACTTGTTTTATCGTCTGCGGAAAATACTTATTTGGGGTTATTCAACTTTTTGCACAATAAATATAAACTCTTCTAATAAAAGGGAACAAATCCGAACTAATTTAATATGCAATTCTTTATAATAATATAAGACATTATTTTGCGTCTGTTTATCTTGTGTAAGAGGAAAGGTAGTAACGAAAGATTCTTTTCAACTTTGCATGCAGTTCTCAGTTACTGGTAGGAGCTTCAGTGCAAACGTATTTGCTGGAGAAGACCAGGGTAACCTTTCAAACGGCCAATGAGAGGAATTACCACATATTTTACCAGGTAAATCCAAAAGAGGGAAAAAGTTGCTGAGAAACTAGTATGTTATGGGTGTTGTTATTGTATATCATTCATTCATTCATCTTCTTACCCGCTTATTCCCGAATCTGGGGTCACGGTGGTCTGCTGTGCCTATCCCATCACACATGGGGCGAGAGGCGGGGGTACACCCTGGACGGATCGCCAGTCCATCACGGCAACACATAGACAAACAACCATTCACACACACATTCACTCCTATGGACAATTTACAATCACCAATCCACCTCATCTGCATATTTTTGGACTGTGGGAGGAAACCGGAGCACCCGGAGGAAACCCACGCAAGTGTGGGGAGAACATGCAAACTCCGCACAGAAAGATCCCGGCCCAGGAATCAAACACGGGACCTTCTTGTTGTGAGGCGACTGTGCTATCCACTACGCCACCGGTCCGCCCCGATGTAATAAATTGTTTTAAATATTTTTTTAAATTGTCATATGTTAAAGAAGCTTACAATAGTCTACTTTACGTGTTTAGATGATGAAAGGAGCCACAGAAGAGCAGAGAAAGGAGTGGAAGATGCCATGGGACCAAAACTTTTCCTGGCTACCAAATGCAGAAAAAACTTTGGAAGGTTGTCCTTCATTCACTTCTTATCTGTTCATTACTTACATACCCGTCTTTTTATTTTTTCTCATTGTCTTCTCTGAGGTCCACGTATTGTTTGTGTAGTCTAAGATTTTTCCAGCAAAGAACTTTATCATATAGAGGTTATTGTCTGTCCTGTTAGAATTAACCAAGGGAGAATAAAAGTAAACACCGGCTGATTGGTGTGACGTTACAGTCGGTAAACTCGACTCGACGTACATCTTTCCGAAAATCCAGCTTGAAATTGTCAAGTTTGAAAGGAAGTGATGGTTTAGTGAAAGACCAGGGTTCGTTTCCCTGTACCACCCAGCCGTCACTTAATCCCCGATTGCTCAGTTGTAGTAGCTAGGAATAAGGACGTCTGCCAAATGCTGCAATTGTAAGAATTAGCGATAAAGTACAGCAAACAACTGATCAAATGAACTTTTACGGATGCTCTCTGAAACCTCTCAACTGTTTACTGATGTTGGTACCAAACAGAAAGTTCTGGAGTTTCGAATCGGTGGACAGAGGAGACAAGGAGAGATGTTTTTCTGCAGAGGTTGCGTCTCTCCGTTGTATTACGACATGGAGTAGAAAATAGCTTCTTATTTTAACCGACTGACAACTGACCAAACACAATGGTGGCACAATGGTGTCTTCTATTTCTAAAGATGAAGCTAATTTCGATTCATGATCTCTTTAACGTCTCTGTAGAGGATTGCTTTCAGGAGACGGTTGAAGCCATGGTCAACCTTGGCATTGATGCACGCAAGCGGAAGCAGATTTTTAGGGTAAGTCTACATTTTTAGCCGCCACAAAACAAATATGTTGATTTTAAATATTTTTAAAACCTTCAACTTTATTTTTAACACTTTAGAGATTATTGTAAATTATTGATGCCAATGCAGTTTAATGAGATCATCTTCTTCCATGAAAATTGTGGGGTTTTTTCCTTTGACACTTGGTTTGACTGTAAATGTTGCCAATTGCTCAGAATAAGACTCTGAGATGAGAGGAATCATTCGCTCACGGCTTTTTTTTTTATGACTTTTTGTTCTTGGCAATGATTTAGATCCTGGCTGGTCTTCTGCAACTGGGGAACGTGAACTTCAGTCCTGCTCCTGAATCAGAGCCATGTGAGCTTGATCCACAATCCAAAGGTAAACACACACAGACAAAGCGAAACAATAAACTAATTGCCCTTTAGTAGCCTCAATAATTGTTTTTAGTTTATTACTTTTTGTTCTATTTGGGGAAAATGGGACCAAACACTAGATATTGTGGGGCAGTGGTGGCTCAAATGAGGCAGTGGTGGCTCAAATGGTGAAGGTTGTTGATCGGGAGACCAGGAAGACCTGGGTTCAAGCCCCACCACCGCCAAGGAAAAACCTGCGCTCAAGTCCGCCACTGTTGGGTCCTTGAGCAAGACCCTTAACCCTTCCTGCTCCAGGGGGCGCTGTACAATAGCTGACCCTGCGCTCTGACCCCCAACTTACTAAGATGGGATATGCAAAGAGAAACATTTCACTATATGTTGTTCTCTGTGTTATCATGTATGTGACAAATAATTAAAATATTCTATTATATTAATTATTTTGAATTATCCATACAAGTTTTTCTAGAGAAGACGGCGGCTCTATTCCTCTTGCCGGTAGATGAGCTGCAGGAGTGTGTGAGCATACGGACGCTGCGTGCAGGAAAGCACAGCGCTCTGTTCAAGCCCTGTTCACAGACAGAGTGTGTTGTGCGCAGGGACTGTCTCGCTAAAGTCATTTACGCAAGGTGAGCCTCCTACACTACAATACAGCGTCCGGCCTCAGGCTTGACTCATACGCCAAAGTTTGTAGTCCGAGATGCTCTCGTTTATTCTGACACAACGGCCAATGTCGTCAGCGACAATGACCGTAGTGATGGAGGAAGTGGTTTGAAACACACTTTAGGTTTGTAACAAATGTTCACATGAAGATAAAACCAGGGACTTTGAGACAGTCACCGCTGTAAAAAGCGCTAAATTATAGAAATTGAATTGAATTGAAAGTATGTATCGCTACTCGAGTTTAAAATATCGATAGGATATCGTGAAATAAATTATCGCAATGCTTAACTGTATCGATATTTTTACATAGGCCTATTATTTACTCTTTTAAAACATTCTTATTTTTCCACACTTTATACATTTTTTTTTCTTACTAATTCTTAGTTTGTTTCCTTCAATTGTATTTATGATTTCATTTACATGCTTTTATAGAAAATGCCTAAAAGTATTATTGTTGGTTATTATGGTCTTGCACACAATTCGCTAAACACCCATCTTCAGTAATTATTAGGGTCATTCAATTATTAGTTATAGTTAATTATATTAATTATATTTTTTTATTTTGTTTGACAGACTCTTTGATTGGCTGGTCGGCTTCATTAATAGCAGCATGTGTGCAGATGACTCCAAGTGGTGCAATTTTATTGGTATATAAGAATCTTCCTCTTTGTCCATCATCTGCTTTGTGTGAATCTGGTTTATCTTCATAAGAATTTTTCTAACTGAATGATTTTTGTAGGCCTTTTAGATGTGTATGGCTTTGAGTGTTTCTTGCTGAACAACCTGGAGCAGCTGTGCATTAACTACACCAACGAGAAGCTGCAGCAGCACTTTGTAGCTCACTATCTAAAGGCCCAGCAGGAAGAATACATAACCGAGGGACTGCAGTGGTCTTTCATCCGTTACCAGGACAACCAGAGCTGCTTGGATCTGATTGAAGGAAAGCTCAGCGTCTTCTCTCTGCTTAATGAGGTTTGGTATATTCTTCTTCTTCTCCTTTTGGCTGCTCCCTTTAGGGGTCGCCACAGCGGATCACTCTTCTCCACCCTACCCTGTCCTCTACATCTGCCTCTTTCACCCCAACTACCTGCATATCTTCCTTCACCACATCCATAAACCTCCTCTTTGCTCTTCCTCTTTTCCTCCTGCCCGGCACCTCCATCCTCAACATTCTTCTACCAATATACTGCATGTCCCTCCTCTGCACATGTCCAACCCATCTCAACCTGTCCTCCCTCACTTTGTCTCCAAAACGTTCTACATGCGCCGTCCCTCTAATAAACTTGACCATTTCTAATTCTGTCCATCCTCGTCACGCATAATAAAAATCTCAACAAATTCAACTCTGGTATATTCCAGCAATTAAAAGAAAGTTGGAAGTACACTGCACTACACTTTGTCAAACTGGAGGATCTTAGCTGTTATTATGTCAGACTGTTCCACACACACACACACACACACACACTGGAAGTCTCATGGCAGGTTTTTCCTCATCAATTCGTGACTTATTCCGTAGTCCACATTTTCTCAAAAAAAAGAAAAAGGTAGCTGAACATGTCAAACTAGCCATTAACACAACAGATGGAATCCAAATAATGGCTAAAGTCGCACAGTGCTAACCCGAAGATTATGGGTTTGATTCCCAGCACCACTGCTAGTCCGCTAAGCAAAACCCTTAACCCCTAATTGCCTAGTAATATAAATAAGCTAAACTAACGTCACTTTTTTTTTTTTTTTTTTTTAACATTCATTTGATTATTTTTTTTCTGCAGGAGTGCCGTCTGAACCGGGCCTCCGACACCAACCAGTTTCGGGAGCGTCTACAGAAGGAGCTCTCTAGCAACCGCAGTCTGATCTTAGACAAGTTTAGCAAGCACCCACACTTCATTGTGGCTCACTATGCAGGAAATGTCAGTTACCAGATCGAGGGCATGATTGAGAAGAATAAGGTACAGCATATAGATATTTAGCACCAGAGCATTACGTGCTTATGTTTCTCGAACATCTAATTCCACAACAAGAAGGTCCCGGGTTCGATTCCCGGTCCGGGGATCTTTTTGTGTGGAGTTGACATGTTCTCCCCGCCCTTGTGGGTTTCCTCCAGGTACTCCAGTTTCCTCATACAGTCCAAAAACATATATTAAGTTGATTGGTGATCCTAAATTGCTCATAGGAGTGAATGTCTGTATGATTGCCCTGCGATGGACTGGTGACCTGTCCAGAGGGTACCCCTGCATTTTGCACTTTGTAGGCTCCAGCAAAACAAGTAATAACAACGTCCTGGGTACGATTCCCAAGGAAGGGGTTCTTTCTGTGTGGATGTTCTCCATGTACTTGCGTGGGTTTTCTCTGGTATCTCTGGTTTCCTCCCACAGTCCAAAAACATGTACCTACATGAGCTTGACTGGTGATTCTAAATTTCCCATAGGAGTGAGTGTGTGTGTGTGTGTGTGTGTGTGGTTGTTTGTCTATGTGTGGCCCAATGGTGGACTGACTATCTGTCCATGAATGAATGAATGAATGAATGAATTTCACACCTATTAGAACACAGCATGTCTGCCTAAAGTGAAGAAAACATGAATCCTGCTTAGTACATCCTAAAATCTTCTTTCCCCCATGTCTTCAGGATCCAGTCCCTCCAGAACTCCTAAGCTTGCTGCAAAAGTCAGAGGATCCTCTGCTACAGAGTCTCTTTGTGGATTCAGACACCAAAGGAAACCCTCATGGCCACAGCAAAGGAATCACTGTGGTCTCCAAATTCAAGGTAAAGTTCAACGTAAACATTGAACGTGTGTCCAGTTTCCTCCCACAGTCCAAAACGTATATGTTTAAGGTAAGGAGAGAGAAGATACTGGTGTGAAGTCGCCATGAATAGAGCTTGGATACTCGTATAGTGTTCATCAGTAATAAATAGATAAATATATTTACAGTAGGCTTGTGAAATAGCTTCTTTATTTCGTTGGACATAAACATCAAAGAAATTATTAGACATAAATGTTAATAAATAATGTCTGTATTGAACAATTTTTTTTTTTCTAGAATTCCTTGGAAAATCTGATGAAGATTCTGCACAGCACCAATCCTCATTACACTCGCTGTATTAAACCCAACCCCGACTGCAAGCCATTTACCTTCAAGAAGGAAGAGGTCAGGGTTCATTGCCATTTATTAGTGTTATCTTTGCTTTAGGGTATCAATCATAATCCTGTCTTCAAAAAGGATAAAAAGAAGAAAAAACCTGTAGTGTCCTGGTTTTGTTCATAGGTCATCACACAGCTGGAGGCCTGCGGAATAGTGGAGACCATTCATATCAGTGCTGCAGGATTCCCGATCAGGTAACACACCATTCATCACTATTGGACCAATCAAATGCATTCATTCATTCAGCTTTCTACCCAATTATTCCCTAATTCGGGTCACATGGGTCTGCTGGTGCCTATTCCAGCAAACATAACAGCAAACAGGTTGCCAGTCCATCACAGGGCACACATAGACGAGCAACCACTCACACACACTTTCACTGCTATGGGTAATTTAGACTCATTAATCAACCTAATGTACATGTTTCTGAACTGTGGTAGGAAACCGGAGTACCCGGAGGAAACCCGCGCAAGTGCCGGGAGAACATGCAAATTCCGCACAAAGATCCGCGGTTCGGGAATCGAACCCGGTACAATCAAATACATTGCTTTACAAATTAAAAATAATAATAATAATAATAATACTGAGCGTGTACGCTTTCAGTGTGTTTCCTCAAAAAATGACAGAAATGGCCACTATAGCAGGGGTGGAAGTAGCTAATTGGAGGATAGGGCTTTGACTACCAGCACCACCAGGCTGCTAATGCTGGGCTCCTCACACTCCTAACCCCCGATTTACATTTACATTGACTGCATTTTGGCAAACGCTCTTAACCTGAGCGACTTACATCGGAGCAATTATGGGTCTTGCTCAGGAGCCCACAGTGTTTGCTTGGTGGTACTGGGAATCGAACCCTGGTCTTTCGTCCATCAGTCCAACACCTAAACCACTATGCCACCACTTCCCATTTCTTTAGATAAGGATGTCTGCCAACGTTCGGAAAAATATAAACATATAAATATTTTATTTGGAAAATCTTCAAAAGAAATTTCTCTTGATTAGTTGTTGATATTTTGCTTCATCCCAGTTAGGATAGACATTTAGTTTTGTTATTAAAGATATATATAAAGATATGCCCTAATAAATACACATTTGTGCAGGGTTCCTTACGGCAACTTTGTCCAGCGCTACGGTTTGATCACCAGCACCAAACGTCCAGCCCAAAGTGATCAAAATGGTATTTCATTTTCCAGTATTTACTGTCACTTTATTTCCGTTCTTTGCTCTCCCTGCAGTTCACTATTTATCATTCAAATCTTATTGAGCAGCAAAATAAATAGTTTGCCTCTCCAACCGGATGGTGGCTAGATTAACAAGGCTGCTAGCTATTTCAGGTCAATGTTTGAGGAGCTAATCCTATTATTTGGGATGCAGATTTTTATCAAAACATTAACTTGTTGCATTTATTTATTTATTTATTTACAAGTTTGAACTTTGTTTCCCACCAGGAGCTGAAAATGTGGATCAGATGGCTGTTGGCTCTGTTGTACAGGACATTCTGAATGCAGTCCTGACCATCAATTCTTCTGCCCCTATCCCCACCACCACCACCACCACCACCACCACCAACAACAACGTGATGGTGCATTGTGGGAAAACCAAGGTGTTCCTGACACATGCCATGGTAATTACCATAGCGGAGGGACAGAAAACGTTCAGTACAATTCTGATACAGTTGGAAACTTTGGAGTGTGTTTAAATTGAATTGTTTTGGGAAATGTATATAAAATACATACCAATGTATATACCATGAAATATAAAGACTTTATCTGCACATGAAAACGCACAACAAACTAAAAGCAGGTACATGCAAAGGACAACATTTTAACAACAACAACAACAAAAAACTACATTAATAATACTTCTCGGGTCCTGGGTGGTAAATCTGAAGAGGTCGCCAGTCTATTGCAGGGCCACACATAGACAAACAACCACACCCACTCGTATCTATGGGCAATCAATCGAATGTACATGTTTTTGGACTGTGGGAGGAAACTGGAAGAAGCAGTGAAAACCCACACAAACTCTGCACCATTGCTAAAGAATCGATCCCGGGTCAGGTGACTGTGTTAACCATTACAACCATAATACTTAAGTTCTCTAATTATTCCTGTAAACGTGTGTGTGTGTGTGTGTGTGTGTGTGTGTGTGTTTTAGTTGGAGCTTTTGGAGGCACAGCGGTACAGAACACGATCTAGAAAGGCGTTTTCCATTCAGTGCTGCTGGCGCCGATACCAACACCGCAAGAGAATTATCAGGACAAAGTGTGCCACCTTCATACAAGCAGGTAAAATATCTACAATATATACAGCACACTCAGATGAGACGTGTTAATAGGAGCATTCAGAGA
Organism: Pseudolaguvia tuberculata; assembly: GCA_026260255.1. Taxonomy (NCBI): domain Eukaryota; kingdom Metazoa; phylum Chordata; class Actinopteri; order Siluriformes; family Sisoridae; genus Pseudolaguvia; species Pseudolaguvia tuberculata. The sequence continues at coordinate 10,952 of JAOTRA010094800.1, forward strand.
GACGGCGCAACATAGTCGTCTTCTTCTTGTCCTTTCAGCTGCTCCCATTATGGGTCACCATGTCTCAGTCTTCTCCACACTATCCTATCCTTTACATCTGCCTCTTTCACCCCAACGTCTTCCCTTATCAAACCTTCTCCTTTCCTCCTGCCCGGCACCTTCATCCTCAGAATTCTTCTACCAATATAACATAGTACAACCCACATAAAAAGGCTTCGTTACAACACAAACAAGCTGCAAAAATGGAAACGTGCGGCAAAAAATAAACATGCCACAGACATGGACATTTATCTGCTTATTGTACAGTGGCTACGTCCGTGGTGGCGGTGGTGCCGATCATACGCCTTAAGAACATAAAGAACATAACCTTAAAGTTAATATAACTTCAAGAACATAAAGAGCGGGTGTGTTTGCCGGAGCGGTCGCGTACGGTTTGCCGGAGCGGTCGCGTACGGTTTGCCGGAGCGGTCGCGTAAGGTTTGCCGGAGCGGTCGCGTAAGGTTTGCCTGAGCGGTCGCGTAAGGTTTGCCTGAGCGGTCGCGTAAGGTTTGCCGGAGCGGTCGCGTAAGGTTTGCCGGAGCGGTCGCGTACGGTTTGCCGGAGCGGTCGCGTACGGTTTGCCGGAGCGGTCGCGTACGGTTTGCCGGAGCGGTCGCGTAAGGTTTGCCG
>JAOTRA010094817.1:0-11619 GCA_026260255.1 Pseudolaguvia tuberculata
AACCCTCCCCATTTATCCGGGCTTGGGACCGGCACTAAGAATGCACTGGCTTGTGCAACCCTAATGGCTGGGTTATCCATGATTATACAACAATATAGTAAAATGTTGGCATAACTTAGCATATCCCACCAATCAAAACCATTCTAAAGTTTTCTGGAAAATTATTTTCTATATAACATATTTTGTTCTTGGACTAAGACTGCAGCAAATACTGGAAATTACTATTTCATGATGAGTGAGGGTTGTTTTGTGTTGCTCTGAGATGGACTGGCGACCCGTCCTGGGTGTACCCTCGCCTCTCACCCTATGTGTGCTGGGATGGGTGCAGCAGACCCCAGTGAGCCTGAATTTGGGAATAAGCGGGTAAGAAGATGAATTAATGAATTAATTAATTAAAGATGAGTGAGAAATACGCTAACTACATGAGCAAGTGAGGCTGGGGCATACCTAGTAAATAAGGATGTCATTGATGCAAGCAATTACACAGATGTTAATTGCAGAGGCCGTAGGGCATGACCAGATATTCATAGTGGCCCTTGGGTGTGATGAACAGCGTTTTCCACTTGTCCTCGCTGCAGACGCGAATTAAATTATAAGTGTTGCATAGATACAGCTTGGTGAAGATTTTTGCCTTATGTAGCTGTTCCAGGGCAGCAGAGACCAGGGGTAGTGGATACTGTTATTTTACCGTAATACTGTTGAAGCCTGTAATCCATACATGAGTGCAACCCATTATCCTTTTTCTCAACGATGTAGATGTGTGGGGAATTTGAGCTTGCGCACCAACTTATCATTTATGTTTAACGCTGGCACCGAGTCCATTAAGGCAGAAAACAGACAGTGAGATTAATTAAATTGTAACCATACTGGGACCATGAGACACATTTTGGACACCACTGCGTTCACAGCGATATTTACTTTGGCTGGGGAATGACAGGGATTCACTGGGAAGTAGGTGCATGTATGGCTCGGATCCCTTCAATATAAGCACAGGCGGTGTAACCTCCTCTGCTGTTTCTCTTCTTCAGAGAGTTTATACAATCCAACTTGCATGGGTTCATAATCAGGTTTGTGCCGTTCAGTACCTGAGCTCCTGGTGAATGTGGGGTGCTTAGAGGTAGTGGGGTGGTTATGGAGCAAATTACCCAATCAAACAGCACGCGTTCCCCCCGAAAAACCAGCTAAACTTGATGATTAATGTTTAGACCCTTCTTGAACAGAGATTTTAATGCAACCTTATTCAGGGAGGTTTGAATCCCAGCTCCCAATTGTCTTGTTGTATAAAAGATATACATTTATGTCTCTCTGGATGACAGTGTCTAACAAATGCCACAAATGTAAAATTCATTCATTCATCATCTTACCCGCTGATTCCCTAATTCTGGGTCACAGGGGAATGCTGGCTCCTATCCCAGCGCACATATGGCGAGAGACGGGGGTACACCTTTTACGGGTCACCAGTCCATCTCAGGGCAACACTAACATAAATTAAAATTTTTTATTAATTAGATTTCTTAAGGTATCTGAGAATCTATAACACAATATGAACAGAATGTTGTATTCATGAGCTCTTCCAAAAGGAGAAATGTTGAAACTTTAGAGAATTCAAATATTGTACACATGTTTATGGTTGTGATTAGTTTTTTTACGAGGTACTAAATTACAAAAAAGAAGTGATATTTAGAAAAAATATTTTTTTATTTTGGTTCTATAAATATAACAGAAAACTTAGCTACAGCACCCTAGTAGAACCACAGAATTTATTTTTTCTTTTTCCTAATATAAACTGTATTATAATTCTTTATTCCTCCCCTCAAACACCACCAATACAACCACCCAGCCATTCCCAAACCAACTGAATGAATTAAATGTGCTCAATTGAATCAGTGTTTAGAGCAAGCTGTAGGTTTTGTTCTTCCCTGAACAAGGATGAATTATGTGAGTGCTGTTATTGTATTGTTTATTATTATTGCACTGGTTATTGCTTCATCATTCATTTTCATGTGAATGACTTGGCATAATGAGCTGCCTTTATGCATCTCAAATCAAATGTTTTATTTGATCAAACACTTTATTGAATAAATAAATAAAATTATATTCCATTATATTGGTTATAACTAAGCAAAATTTTCATTATATAAACATTATATTGGCAGAAGTTTTGGGATACCTGATCATCATAATGGACACCATTTCAGGTTTAGTCCCACTGTTACTACTCTATAATCATCTCTACAGTGTGCCATATGACTATGGAAATTTGTTCATTCAGCCACAATATTATGATAATAGACACAATTGTTGAGATGAGGAGGTCTGGGATGCAGTCCAGTTTATCCTATACGTGTTCATTTGGTTGAGACTAAATCAGGTTGAGTTCTTCCATTCTAAACAGAACACACAATATCATGGAATGCAGAAGTTTGCTGCATAGGGGCATTGTCATTGTGAGACTCTTAATTCTTAGAAAACATTACAGTTACATTATTTGTCAAGTGCCCTTATCCAGAGTGACTTATCATTTATCTTTTTTATACTACTAAGAAATTGGTAGTTGAGGGCCTTCCTCACAGGCCAGATGTAAGAGATTGGTGGTGCTGGAAACATTTTGGAGAAAGCACATTTATGGGTGTGCTTTTAAAGACCCCAAAAAGCCAAGCGCCAAAAAGGGAGGTCCTAATTACAAACCCGATTCCAAAAATGTTGGGATACTGTTCAAATTGTGAAAAAAAAACAGAATGCAATGAAGTGAAAATTAAAAATTTCAATATTTTATTCAGAATAAAATATAGATAACGTTTCAGATGTTGAAAGTGAGACATTTTGAAATGTCATGCCAAATATTGGCTCATTTTGGATTTTGAGAGCTACAACATTCCAAAAATGTTAGGACAGGTAACACAAAGATGCTAAAAAATTTAAATGTACTTAAATTTGCAATTTATTAAGTCAGTTGTCTCTCAGAGGTCAAGATGGGCAGAGAATCATCAATTCTCCAAATGCTGCAGGGAGTTTCTCAGAGAACATTTTCAAAGAGTTTGAAGTTTGAAGAATCATCATCTACAGTGCATGATATCATCCAAACATTCAGAGAATCTGGAATCTCTATGCACATCTCTATGTGATCTTCAGGCCCTTAGACGGCACTGTATCACATACAGGAAGGCTACTGTAATGAAAATCACAACATGGGATCAAGAAAACGTCCAGAAAACATTATCAGTGAACACAATCCACCATGGCATTTGCCGTTGTTGGCTAAAACTGTGGCAAAGTAGAAACTTTTTTGTGCTCAAACAAATGAAAATTTCAAGATCTTTTTGAAAAACTGAGATGCCACATCATCCGGACTAAAAAGAACAAGGACAACCCAAGATGTTATCATCGTTCAGTTTAAAAATCTGCATTTCTGATGGTATGGGGTTGCATGAGTGTGTGTGCTATGGGCAGCTTACACATCTGGAAAGAGAGGATTCCACACAGTGGTAAGCATGGCCTTGTTCCAATTTTTTTGAAATATGTTGATGCCATGAAATTTTAAATCAACTTATTCTTCCCTTAAAATAATAGATTGATATGTCATCTATGTTGCATTCTGAATAAAATATAAAAATTTTAAATTCCTACATCATTGCATTATGTTTTTATTTACAATTTGTACAGTGTCCGAACATTTTTGGAATTGTATTTGTTGTTCATGTTAACACAATATGTTTGAAAACATCTTAAGTGTTACATCACACATTCCTGCTACTTTTGTTAAGTAAGTTTAGTTTAGTTTTATTTAGTAGTTGTAATAAATTGGCTTCTACGTTATATGACTAAAGAACGCAAACATTTTACATTTACAGCATTTGGCAGACACTCTTCTCCAGAGCAACTTACAGTTGATCTCTTTTTTTTGTACAACTGAGCAATTGGGGCTTAAGTGCCTTGCTCAAGGGCCCACAGTGGTTGTTTGGTGAAAATGGGAATTGAACCCTAGTCTTTCTGGTATCAGTTCAACACTTTAACCACTACAGACCACAACATCTTAACCACGAAACCAGCACTTCCCCATGAACATGCCTATACCCGCTTACATTCTTCTCACGTCCCTGCTCTTCTGTTTACACTGCACAAGCTCAGCAGATAGTGAACCAAGCATCACAACTGCACCTTCAGTAAACACTGGGTGCAAACATGGACAATCACAAACACTCCCCCTGGCTTAAATGGCACATCCAACAGGAATGGAACAGATGGATAAGTCACAAAAGGATTAGAGTCTGAGATGAGATTAGATGTTTGTGTCACAATCTCCTAGCTCCTTTGACCATTAAAGTAGTGTGATACTATGGCAGAAGTTATTTGTGAAGTGTGGTTTTCTAGCCTGATTGCAATCCTTGCACAAATAGCAATGAGACAAACAAGAGAACGCAAGCTGGAGAAAGAGCAAAAAATAAATAAATAAATAATAATACTAGAAAAACAGCAGTCTTTGTTTTTTTATTTTTGGCTTTTTTTCTTCTTTGATCTGTGCACATTCTCTGCTAGGAAGAAAAGAGCCTTTGTGTTCACCATCAAGCAAAACACCTTGAAAATAATCACAGCAATCTTTCCCTTCTGCCTTTCTCAAGCTCTAATAGTCTCACTTTCTTTGAGCACTCTCGACAGAGACTTCTGCCTTTGACCAGGTTCAATGTTTCTGTCATGCTGGGCCTGGCTAAAGTGAACACATTTTTACAAGCAGACGTCAAGATCTCACAAGATGCTTCATCATCCAGCCATTCAATTTTTAACATGCTTTAAGATGCTATTTTAATTTGCCTTCCTGGGGAAAAAGTGTGGTTAACACCAAGCATTCAAATACCAAAGCAACAAATGATGCTATAACAAATAAAACAAAATCTCCCCATAGTAGAACATCATGGCTCTTATTGAATCAGCAAATGGGGAATGATAATGTAACATGCTTCGCTGAAGAAGTCCCCCCTGTCTCTCCTTCATTCCCATTTTAATAAAATGCAGACAAATTGATCTGGCAAATTTTTTGGAAAAAAATATTATGCTGGGTTGTCAGATGTTGCCCTTTGGGAATTAGAGTTCCCAGAAAAAGAAATGTAAACATTTTGAATTTTCATGACAAGTTTACCACTTGTCTTTTGGAACATATTTCAAATTGACATAAAATTTAAAATAAGTAAATATTTGCAGGAGACAATAAAATTTACAAAGCATTCCAAGTTTCATTGGAATTGAGGTTTGTACAAAGTCTAAGCCATACAATCAGTGGTAATCTTCTTAACCATTGTGCTACTGCAACTTCTTTCTTTTGACCCAAATCCCCCACACAGGAATGTATTAGATTTAAAGCCAACAATGCTGCAACAATCTATTTATTCTAACACCTTAACCACTTTCATTTCTGCTTGTAGTTGTTGCGCAAATTGCATCATCAGATTAGGTGTTCCAATTGATTCACTGTTTGACTGTTGGAAAAATGAAAGGGAACTAAATGTGATGAAGAATAGACTAAAAACAGAGACAGTGTGCTATCAGACATCTTTAAAAACTAGATAAACTTAACTTAAAACTAACCAAAATAAAAATACTAATACAAAAAATGACAACAGAGACACAGTGGTAATGAAAGGGAATATCGTTATTGAAAGAGCAACATTATTAGTCAAGTGGAATGATGTCTTCATCAGAGGAAGCATTAGCGGGAGAGTACAACGAGATGACTGATAGGGGTGAAGAGTCCTCGCCCGAAAACAAGGGTGGTAATAGTATGGGAAGAGGGGACACAATGTTAAATTGGGGGAATTGTCTGCGAAGATTTTTGACTCCTGAAGGATCGGGGTTCTCGGTGGAAGTATTTTCTTCCAAAGTGCGCAAATCTCCCCAGTTAAACCGGCCAGTTGAGAACGCCACACTTGCAGGATGAATTCCTTATGTTTAGCAGTTAAACGCGCTAGAAAAAGAGAGAGAAATACATAAAATAAGTGCGTACCACTTTGTCATGGAGTTCTATAAAAATACTGACTTAAAACTTAGTTATTAATTACTAACTGTGTGAACTTGAATACTGAATTAAAATGATCATTAAAAGAATATAAAATAGGTGATTCTAGTGTGAACTGATAAAAATTATTAAAGAATTTAACTGAATAGGTGATTTCACAAATATAATTTAGAAGTAGTTTAAATAACAACAAAAAAAAATACATAAAACTTATAAAAAAAGAGGAGTAAATAAAATTAAATCTTTTGCATTTTATGTGGTTATTATGTCCAAAGTACAAAAACTTTGAAGAAAATCCGCAGTGAAGTGAAGTCAGGTTGCAAACCAGCAAAGTGTGAAAAATCCGGAAGAAAGGGGACTTACATATGGGTATCTTAATTTTTTTTAAAAAACAAATCATATTATGCTTGGTTTTAATGGAAAATTACAGGACTGCCACCAAACAGTAGGGCCTGCATCACTAGGGTAGCCTGCGTCACATTTGCCTGCGTCACAATTAGAAAAGAGCCGGAAATAATGGTAACTGCATCGCTAAAGTAGGAGCCTGATTGGGTAAATTTGAAAATAATGGGAATTTGGCAAAACTAGATTGGATTATTAAAAAATAATGGAAGTCCATTGGTCTAGAAGAGGGTGGGACTAACGCTTCAAGAGTATAAAAGGGGACAGATTTTTGATGGGATTTGCACAATCTTTTGAGAACTTGCATTGTTTGGAAAGTTTGTTCTTTTTAACTTGTGCCATTTATTGTTGGAAAGATTGCCTTCTTTGGATCCTGTGAATGCTTTCTGACTGCAATAAATTGGAGTTTTTGTTCTTCTCACCTTGGACTCAAGAATTTTCATTATTTTAAGAAGTTTATTATTTTCTTTGACAATTGAATTTAAACATAATTTTTTGGTCTATCTTCAGTCACCCCTACTGAGGCGGGCTGTAAGTTCCGACATGACGCATAAGTAGGAGAAATTACACTGCAGCAAAGTACCTGAAATTTTTTTAAATTGGAAGTTCTTGTTGTTAGGCAACTGATTTTTTTAGCATAATGTAATTCTGGTACCAAAATTTACCATAACGCTGAGAAGGATATTTTAACTTAAAATATAAAGTATCTTTATATAAAACAAAAATAACAATTATGTTGACAAATAAATTGACTTAATAGAAAAACTAAGGCTACAAATCTTTATAGGCTAAGTAGCTAAAAACGTCTCCAAGCTGAATTAAATTTTAAAATGCTTAGCTGCAGGACTGAAATATCAAGTGCCATGCTTTTCTAAATCATTTTGAAGTTCTAAAGATTATCCTTATGTTAAAATTTGTCTACAACTGTGTCTTTGAGCTTATCTCATGACAGACAATAATAGCAGCTTCAGAAAATTTCAGATATTTTTCCACCGTGAGCCAATAGGAACACCATACCTGATGATGCAATTAGTTAACAACTACAAGGGGTAGTGATAGTGCAGTAGTTAAGGTGTTGGAACGCAAAATAGAAGACTACCAAAATTAGTACGGCCATTGTCTACATTCAATTAATGCAACACGTTTAAATTTTAAAGAAACCTTGTCAAGAACTTCTAAGAGACAAGAAGTAGGTTGAAGATCATTGTTAAAATTGAAAAAGAACAAAAACAAAAACATGCATAATTAATTTTGGGGACTTTCTTTAATTACTGTCTATTACTAAAGGTATGGTTACCCTGGACATTTTTCAGGTGTGTTTTCAGACATCCTATTTCAGATGCAATCTGATATCTGCAATTCTTTTCCTTTGGCTGCTCCCATTAGGGGCCCAATATAAAGTTTCCACAGTCAGTGATCCCATTTCATCTGCTGGTGTCGGTTTACTGTGTTTTCTGAGGTCTAAGGTCAACACAGCTGTATACAAGAACATTTTAGAGCACTTCATAATTCCTGCTGCTGACCAACTTCATGAAGATTTGATTTTTCAACAAGACTTGGCACCTGCACACAGTGCCAAAGCTACCACTACATGGTTTAAGGACGATGTTATCCCTGTTCTTAATTGAAGAGGAAGATGCAATATGCCATACCCAACAATGCCGAAGAGCTAAAGGCCACTATCAGAGCAACCTGTCATAACACCTGAGGAGTGCCACAGACTGATCGACTCCATGCCACACCACATTGCTGCAATAATTCCTGAAAAAAGAACTCCACCAAGTATTGAGTGCTATACATGCTCGTACTTTTCAGTTCAAATTTAAAAAATCAATTGAATGTATGCATTATAAAAGTTTCACTTCTTAATTAATTAAATAAATCAACTTTTTCAAGATATTGTAATTATACGACCAGCACCTCTAGATGAAAGTCAGGTTACCACTAACTTTTGGCAAATATGGTAGATTGTGTGTGTAGATTGGAAGTTTAGTTAAAATTGACTTAGATTGTAACTTTGCACTCATGCTGACCATGAATACAACAAAACAGGTGCAAATTCTATTAGCTGTTTTGTGTAATGTACATTTAATTATTTTTTATGAACCTTTAATGAGCAAATTGACTGTCAGCCATTCATAACTAACCATCTGCCTGTGTTTAGTGAAACAAAAAAGCAATGAGTGCATCATCACCACCACTACATCACCAAGTTGTAATCATTTCTTTACTGTAACTATGAAATAATTTGTAAGTAATTAATTTGTTAACCGTTGCACAGCAAAGCTACTTATTGAAAATAATAAGATTTATTATGTTAGTTTGCATAAGTATGTATATAAATGTAATTCATTAAGAAAACATATGCGCACACACCTAAAGGCTTCTTTACCATATTTAAATTAAAGCAGTGATACACACACCTTTCTCTAATGTTTTATAAAGTCCCCTTGCATATCCTTCTCCTCTCTAGTGCTCCACTCCTCTCTTTGCCTTTCTCATCCTCACACAACCTTTGAATAAAATTAAAATGGAGGAAGGTAAATGTGGGTGTAGTGATTATTGACATTGTAAGTGGAGTTTATAAAACCAACTGAAGGTGATTAGGGGGAGGAATATTTAAAGTTAGCTGAAATTGCATCTTAAAATTTTAGCTTAAATTTAAATATAATATATATGGCTGGGGGGGGCGACACACTGTTGTGGTTCTAGTGAAATCAATAAAATGTTTTAAATATTTTTTTAAATAGAGATAGAAAAAACACTTACTAAAAAGTATGCTAAAAGGTATTTTATTTAGTAAATTTAAAAATACAGATGATGGATAAATTTATTTATTCATTCATCTTCTAACCTGCTTATTCCCTAATTCATGAGGGCCTGCTGGAACCCGTCCTAATGCACATACGGCAAAAGGCAATGGTACTTTCTGGACAGGTCACCAGTACATCGCAGTAAATCACAAATTATCTTTCTATAACGCCCCATTAGTGGAACATGGGTCAAGAAACATAAAGAAAATAACCATGGATAAGGATTAGCTTAGCCCATTAGCTATCAGCATAGCTTAGCCAGCTAGCATAGCTAAGCTAAACCAATACTAAAACAACAATAAACCAAACTAAAACACAAGAACTAAACAAGACAACATGAAACGTGAAAAAATTTACTGTACATACAGTAATTCTTTGCCTAATAGAATGGCCCACAAACCTGCAAAAGTGTTTAACATTGATAACATTGCATCTAAACTTTTCTATAACCTATGGGTACAATTTTAATGAAGAGCAGTTTATCCACTTAATGAAGAACAGTTTAACCGCCTACTGTTGTTAATGTTAATGGCTAATATTTTAGATGAAAAAAAAAAGCTAACTACCTTGGGCTCTGTTTAAAAATATGCCTTTTATTATAAGCTGGTCAGCTTACATTAAATCATTTTATTCAGGGTGAAATTAGAGAATTTGACTTCTCCTAAGACAGTAAGGTGCAGGCTGAAATACTGTCTAACCTGATTGGTATGACAGCACTGAGTGCTGCATGTGTGCTCAGCTTTTTTCCTTTTCTGTCTGTCGGTTGCTCTCATTAGGGGTTGCGACAGTTGACTTGTGGGGTTTCACACGGGATGCCCTTCCTAACCCAACCTCCCATTTATCCGGGTTTGGGACCAGCACTAAGGCACCCTAATGGCTGGGATTTTACGGCCAATTTAGACTTACCAATCCGCCTAATGTACATGTTTTTGGACAGTGGGAAGAAACCGGAGTACCCGCACGCAGGCACAGGGAGAACCCAGGATATTCTTGTTGTGAGGCAACCTTGCTATCCACTGCGCCACCGTGTCCCCTTGTACTCAGCTGTTTGTTTGGGTGAAAAAATTAACATTAAAATTGTCTCCTTTATTGTTAGAATATATCAATGGTTAATATTTTTTATCTTTTCTATGATTATTTTTAAAGTACACAAAAGAAATCTAATTTTAAAAATGCTATTATTTGTTACATTATTACAGCCAGTCAGTAGCATGCAGTGGCAGCTCTAAGTCCAAAATGGTGCTATGCTTTCTATATAGCCCAACTACCACAGCACATAGACACCAAACCATAGTGTTCATGTATATTTATGTTGGCCGACACTATTAAGGCTGGAAAATCATGCAGCAATTAGTCCGCATGATGAATTTTAATGGATGAAGTCTTCAAACTTGGCTTGCCATGATGACCAGGCCCTCAGACCACGGCGTTGGCTCCAGGAGGCTGGAGAAACATCCAAGCATGGCAAGAGAGCGGGTTCATGCTAGGCTAGAACGAAAAACTGGCTAACGTCTGCTACCTGGAAAACAGACGGACTGCATCCGACTCCAGCGAGCTACCACTGTGTCTAGGCTGCTGTGTTTATTTTATTTTTTTTTACAAAGACATGGTTCAGCGGCAGCATTCCAGATGCCATTAAACTAACAATAACATGGAACACAGAAGTATACAAGAACTCTGTGCTGGTGTTTATTGTCAGTGGAGTGTATGACTGTTAGATGCAAACAATTATAATTACCACAGAAATTCATCTCCGCTTTTATTTTTGATAATTTTTCTATTAGTCGGTATTTCTGACTTGCATATGGTTGACATGATAATACAATTTCTTTGTTGTTTCTTTGGTTGTTACAATTTTTTGTGATTTACCCTATCAGTATGATGACTTTAAAATAATTTTTGTACATCTCTTTGATTAAGAGCAATTGATAAAAGATGTATAATAGACGCAAGTGAGAAATGGTAGCCTATTGGTTAAGGTATTGGACTAGTACCAGAAAGACCGGGCTGTGGGCCCTTGAGCAAGGTCTTTAACGCATAATTGCTCAGTTGTAAAAAACAGACCAAATGTAAGTCGCTCTGGCCAGGAGTGTCTGCCAAGTCCAAACTGTAACTGTTGTAAGTCACTCTGGACAAGAGTGTCTGCTAAATGCGTAAGTGTAACTATATGTAAATGTGGGTACAGAAAGTATTCAGACCCCCTTAAATTTTTCCACTTTGTTATATTGCAGGCATTTGCTAAAATAATTTAAGTTTAACATAATCTTCTTATTTATTAACACATAGCACCTCATTGACGAAACAACACATAATTGCTGACAATTTTTGCTGATTCATTAAAAAAGAAAAACTGAAACATCATGCGGTCCTAATTATTCAGACCGTTTGCCATATATA
>JAOTRA010094852.1:0-11615 GCA_026260255.1 Pseudolaguvia tuberculata
GTAACCATACAGAGAGATAAGCGTAACCATACAGAGAGATAAGCGTAACCATACAGAGAGATAAGCGTAACCATACAGAGAGATAACATTATCAGTCTTATAAATTAATGACTATTTGGAAACATAACAACATCATTTCAATTGTAAGATAATTATACAATTATATAATGCTAAATATGTCATTTGGCCAATTCCCTATGTACAGAATCAGTAGATTTATGTGTTCATTAATGCAGAATTCTTTTTTTGATTAGCAGACAACACTATCCATTCAATTTTAACACTGATGTCTGTTACAATTCTATTCAGAAAGAGGTGAATGTAAAGCCATAGTAATTTATGATTGAATTAATAAAGACCGATGTTATGTTCTCATGGTGGACTCATGTCCGTGGTGGACTCGTGTCCATGGTGGACTTGTGTCATGGTTAAAGCTAGTTTGTTTTTTTGTTAGTGATCCGGTTGGTAAGCTTCTCTTATGTCATTTCTTATCTCTGTTTAACACTTTTATGGTTTTTTGTCATTACCTTCTGACAAGTTTAAACCAAAAAAGGTGTGTTGGATGAAAAATATCTAAACATCTGAGGTAATATTTACAGATCTGTAGCTCTTTGTTGGACAGATGCTACCAGCAGCTAAATAAATCGCAAACGCAGAGGATTATCCCATCTGTCAGTTAACACCCCTACTACATTTTTCCATTATTGTTATTATTCAACGCTCCACATGTTTATTTATATCTCAGCTGGATTCCAGTAAATGCGATCAGACCTGCTAAATGTTTAGATCATGTCTAAAAGTCAAAGTTTAAGTTGATGCTTGTATTAGGCAACCTGAGTGTTTTCAGTATCATAGATAAGATGGAATTTTTTTATTAAACCCTTCAGTCTGACAGGATTAGTGAGATGCTTTAAGAGTTCTGTATGTGTGTCCTAGTCCCCTAGTCCCCCCCCCCCACACACACACATACTTATGTATTAGAATTAAAGACGCAAATTTCATTCATTCATTCATTCATTTTCTTACCCACTTTTTTTTATAAATTCGGAGTCAGAGGGAGCTGCTGGAACTAATCCCAGCGTAATTAGGGCCAGAGGCAAGGGTACACCCTGGATAGGTCGCCAGTCCAGTGCAGAACAATACACGGACGAACAACCACTCACACACACATTCACTCCAATGGGCAATTTTAGACTCACCAATCAACCTAAACCTAATGTACATGTTTTGGACTTTTCACACAAGCTCGGGGAGAACATGCAAACTCTGCCTCAAAGGTCATCTTGCATCTTGGGAATTGAATCTGGGACCTACTTGCTGCCAGGCAACCGTGCTAACCACGACGCCACTATATATATATAACTTTTCATTTGTTCATTCATCTTCATCCCATAGGGCAACAAGCAGGGGTACACTCTGGACATGTCACTAGTCCATCACAGGGCCACAAATGGACAATCAACCACACACACTCAAACCTATGGGCAATTTTGAATCTCCTTTCCTGAACAATCGAACCCAGGACACATGCTAGCCACTGATGGAACATGCCACTTGATGGGAAATGTTTTAGAAAATAAACATCAGTTTAAAATGTTAACACAATACACCACTTCACAGTTTAGTTCTCATTTGAGATTATTATGTAAATCTCAGTTAATTAATAAAATTAAATGTTACCTGAGAAAATTCCACATTAAAACAACACCTCTCCATTAAGACTTTATGAATGATATTTCGTTCCACTCGGGTCCACTCGGGTTCCACTTTGGCCATAGTGTGAATATCTCTATAGCAACTATTTAATACTTTATACGGACCTTCTGCCCTATAGACGATGAGCTCATCTCTCAAACACCCAGTAACTCACAGTAAAATTGTTTCCACTCATCCAGATCAGCTTATTCCAATCAATATTGCAACAAGCCAAGCTCATTTATCTAGGGGGGGGGGGATGAATAGATAAACAAATTAATATTATAATGCTTTTGGACATTTACTGGAATTTAGCAAGCGTCCATATCCAGAGCGAATTACTATTACTTATCAGTAAATAAGTACCATTACTTACTTGATTTTTTATTTTTTTTGTCTTCGGCTGCTCACGTTAAGGGTTGCCACTTGGAGAGATTTTACACTGATTGGTGATTCTAAATTGCCCATAAGATTTAGTGCGTGTGTGTGTGTGTGTGTGTGGTTGTTCATCTATGAGTGGCTCTGCAATGGCTGACCAAACAATCAGCGAACTAAGCGTTAATATACATTTGGTTTAAAGTTTGAATGATGTTAAACGAGTGCAATTGAACTATATGGAACAATGTTTTCCCCTTTTGAAGCTAATTACAGCACAAAGTGCAGCACCATGACTAGACCTAAACCAGGACTAATCTTGGAGTTAGAGAGAGAGAGAGAGAGAGAGAGAGAGAGAGAAAACCCCAAACTTGCGGAGAAGGGTGTCCACAAAGCCCGATTGACAGCTGTGTTTAGTCCCTTTTGTCTGCAGTCACAAAAGTCACACTAAAATATTTTGACCGATTTTTGGTCGCCTTATAACACATAAAATCGGGGCAAGGTCAGTAAGTACATCTAGAATTAATATATAAGTTGGACCGGATTATAAAGCACACTGTCCATTATTAATAAATTTAAAGGATTTTAATTGCGCCTTATAGTCCGGAATATACGGTACATTATATTATGCAAGTATCACTTTCTGAGCGGACTGAATTTTCAAGCACGGCAAGAATAATGTTAATATGTTGGGTTCAAAAGTAAAATGGGATTAAATAAAACTATCGATTTAATATTCATTATATTTTCACTTCTTTCCTGCACAATTAAAAATCCTTAATGATTTTCTGTTAACATATCTTATCATATACATTATCCTCTACTACAACCTGTCTAAAACACCACACAACACAACCCTGATGTATTTCTAAATATTTCCATGATCATGATCCTATCCAGTCTCTCAATGCTGTATGTATGTGTGTGTGTGTTGGTGCTTTAATATTTGTATCAACCCCCCATACCATCAATCCTACCCTCCTCCCTTCACTTTTTCTCCTCAATCCTTTACTCTCTCTGCAATGCAGCTCTCCAGCTTTTTGCTCCTACACACACTGACACAAACACACACACTGTTTTTGTTCTAGCACAGCAGCTGCTATAAGAACCCCGATTAGTATAGGAAGATGTAAGTATCTGCTTAGCTTTACTAGGAAATTCTTATAGACTCTTCCTGTCAAATAGTCTTTAAGATTTGCCTATAGCTGCTGGACATTATATAACACACCAAGGAAAAAATAGATCAGTAACCCCACCCTTTTTACGTGCCGCTATATATTAAAGACGGCTATGATGGACATCTTGAGCATAGACAACATTACCAAGAAAGAATTTCCAATGACGGTCTCATGGTTCAGCAGTAGACATGTAAATGCCTTTACTTGTCACATATAGGGCACAGGGTCAGGTATGATGCTGCACCCCGGAGCAGGAAGGGTTAAGGGTCTTGCTTAAGGACCCAACAGTGGCTGGCTGGTGGTCCTGGTCTTCAGATCCACAACCATTTAAGCCACCACTGCCCGTTAATGTTTAGACATGTTTAGAGATTAGTGGACGTCTTTAAAGGGTTAACTATTTCTGGAGAAATCAAATGCATTTATATCAATTAAAGCTTTGCACTGTTTATTTTGGAATCTTCCAGTAGCTTTGTGAACCAACCACACATTTGAGAGTACTGTGTGTGAAGCGAAATCCCACATTCGTTCCCGTGGCGCTATTAGGTTTGGCTGGTTGTCCTACTTTGGCATAATTTGCAGCAAATTCAAGTGTGTGTGTGTAGAGAGAAAAACATGGACATGGACAATAGACAGAAACCAATAAGTGGTAGCAGAACATGTGTATATGTGCAGCTAGAGAGTGCTTAAGAGGGAAAATAAATATATATCAAAATATAGCAAACCACCCCTTACAGAATTGCCTCATTAAGACCTGGAACTGCAGCCCACTTAGCATTTCCAGGCAAGTAGGGATTGCCCCTTGTCTTCTTTTCCTTTTGTCTAATTATGAAATCAGCAGGTCTGGGTCAGAGTGCACTGCCCAGATGTCCTAATTCTTCAAGTTCACTGCGTGCAGCGGCTATTGTTATAAAAACATTTCCCTTACAGCTCATTTAAAACAAGACGATGTGAAAGGTCATCGTCCTGTAGTTTTGCAGGGAGGGATTGGTTTGGAAAATGGTTTCTTCTTGGAAACTCCACACGTAGCTGATCAGATTTATGATGGGATTCTGCTGAGAAAGCAAATTAGCTGGACGAGCCAAAGGAAGATACACAGACTAATTCATTGACGACTAACAGCAAACTTGAATCATATTTATCCTAATATATAAATGTATGATATTTGCTGACTCATAGCATCAGTCTTAACCCTCCAACTTAATATGGCACCTTTCTCGTTCTTGTTTTTGCAGTACTATTGGGTATTTGTCCTGTCCAGGGGTCTGGTAGGCATTGGAGAATCCAGCTACTCCTCCATCTCACCCACCATCATCGGAGATCTGTTCACTAACAATAAGAGGACCATGATGCTATCTGTCTTCTACCTGGCCATTCCATTAGGAAGGTAATCTTCACCTGCTGTAGTCTTGAGCAAAGTATTTGCTTCTCATTACATCAAGCCAGCAAGCCCAGGGTCTGTGAGGTCTGACAGGCTTTTTGTATTGTACAAAGCACAAACAGTGCATCTGTGTCACCACTGGCAGTTTACAACAGCGTTTATTCAAGAACTGAAGATAAGGCAGTGACTGTACCATGCATCACTGAGTGTTACATGCTAATTTGTGCAGTTAAAAAAAAGCCAGACTTTCCTATCAGAGGGAAATACAAGCAAAGGAGTAGGATGCTTTCAGTGTTAATGAACTATAATAAAACCTCTATAATATTTAAGGCTGTGAATAAACTGGCAATAAGCTGTTCCAGAAGATATTACAAATCATACAATATTTATTCATTCATTTTCTAACCCGCACATAGGATAGAAAAACAGGGGTAGAACCCGGACAGGTCTCCAGTCCATCGTCACAAATAGGCGAACAACACACACACTCAGTCCTATGGGCAGAAAACAAACTCTTGCCTGGGAATCAAACGCAAGAGCTTCCTGCTGTGAGGCGACCGTGCTAACTACTACACTACCACTATATAATATTTGTAGCTGTAAAATTCTTGTCAGTCAGGATAGCTTTTTATCATCAAATCAACAAAAATGGCTATTTTTAGCTGTCGCACTATGGCTTTTTGAATACTTTTGACTTCGTCTTGCATTCTTATCAGGATTTTGGTTTGTGCCAAGCCATTAAAATACAGACACCGAAACTGACCACATTGAGGCTTAAACAGCAACATTTATCGCCGCAGCCATCTCAGCCCAGTAAAGGTCAAATGCACATAATTGATCCCAGTGGCGCACAGCACCTTTTTTGTGAAGACACAGAGCTAGTTCTGCACACAGACACTAACATTACAAAATTGGTTTGCATGAATGACTCAGTCAAGGAAATAAAGCTAAAGCTTCTTTAGGCACACACTGGGTAAAAAAATTTGGATGAGCTGAGGTGGTGGTCTCATTGTTTACTGCACTTGATGTGGTTGAATTGTTCCATGTCTTATTGATACCACCCACTGATAAGCGTACAAACTACAGAGATAATCAACAGGATATGTATTCAAATTCTGATGATTATTCTGATCAGCACATGTGAACTTTTCTGGAAAGGTTCAGTCTTGAGCATTGGCTTGCCATCTTGTATACAGAAATATAACAATGACAGGACAGATGGAGTGCTAGTGGTGATAAATCCTAACATAAAACCCGTTTCTATACAACAAACCATCTTTTATTAAAATCATTGTAAGCAGATGCCCTCAGTCTCTTATTATAGAGATTTAACAGACGTCTCTAATGATCTTAATAATAAACAAGATCAGATGGAAGAACTTGTGAGATGATTGATTGGTGATTCTAAATTGCCCATTGGCGTGAGTGGTTGTGTGCCCTGCAATGGTACTGGGTGTACCCATGTCTCTTGCCGTATGTGCTCTGGGATAGGCTCCAGCAGACCCCTGTGACCCCGAATTTGCAAATGCTGAAGATGAATAAATGAATGAAATGTATGAATGTTATTTTTTTTATTTTATATGGGCTTTGGTCATTCTTATACAATTATCTAAATTGGTTATTTCGATAATTACATAAGATCTTATTATGTATAAAATGAATGTTTATGTGTCTGACTGTACTATGAAAGAAATAATATCATAATTTTTTAATGCCAACAATTAAAAATATTGAGTTGATGAGAAATTTGTCATTACGGTATCTGCCTTGAAAGAAGGCTGAGGTACAAATAATTGTGAGGCAGTTCTCCGATCTCTATAAGCAATAGCATGGCAGGAATGTTGCTTTCCTGAGTCACATGTCTGACAGCGCCCCCAAATACATAACAGAGAACACAGAAATTGTGCTATTTACTATTATTCTCATTTTGGTGGACACTTTTAATTATGAGCATCACTGCCAAGCACTCTGCCGTGAGACTCACTACCCATTTGACCTTGTTTGGCCCTGCCCTAAACCTGACAGCATTAAACCAATGAAAATAATGATGGCAACGGGTGTTACCCAATCAGAGGAAGAATAGCATGGGTCTTTACATATTGAGGGTAGAATGGTTTGCATAAATGCTATATAACTGGAAATTACAGGGCAAACACCACCCCGTATTGATTCACAACAGGCTACGCTATTTGATTCTCAAATACGGGACAATTCCATGTTTGAAAGGAAGCTGACAACCCTAGTCTGAAGGGGCGATTCAGCATGTGTTTATCCCTATGGAGAAATTCATAATCTATTCATATTTCTAACACACCTGTGGTTTGGAACATTTCTTCAAAATCGAAAAATAATCAAAAATAATTAACATTCCTAAATATAAGTATTAGATTACAGCAATGTGGTTACAAATCCAATCAATAAATCATCAATTGCAGTAAGAGAAAAGGTCTCACAATATCAAAAGCTTCCCCAAAGGTCTTTGGAGGTCTTAGAAGTTTAAACCTAACAAAATATTCATCGTTACAAACAATAAGAGGCCAAAGGCAGCTGCCCCACTTCCTGTCCATTGCCCTGATTATTTATCTACTTGGTTATTGTGACCGTCTCCAGGAAGTGAACTCATGCTTGACTGTGAGCCGGGGCAAGGAAATGGATTCTCCTCTTGGAAAGGAAAACCTCTCTTCTCACAGTAGACATTTAAAATGGCCTGTATATCATAAGTTCCAGATTAGTCTGATTAATTTCACACAATAAGATTTACCTGTGCCTGGAAAAACAGGAAGTCTACTTTCCGACCCTAATAGGGTGGGAGAAAAAGAAATCTATTCAAGTGGCTATGAAGTTGGAAGGCTAGTGGCTTATAGAATAAATTAATTATGTCACTTTGACTTTTAAACTCACATCTTTATATTTCAATAATTTGCAACAATTATAAAAAGAAATGTATTCAATAACGTAGAGACGGTTTTTCGTATTATTGTAGAACCAAAAGTGATTTGAATTAATTGTGTGTCTCTGCACATTGACTTTGTACAGTTTGCCCAAATATGATAATGAAATATGAGCAATAATATCAAGTGTCTGGTGAATCAGCAGTGTGAAATGTTTGCTAGAGCGACTTCAGCACCACTATTTAGACAACAAATTCATTTTGTGCAATGCAATGTCTCTCTATCTTTAAATGAAATATTATATCAAAGCTACTCCTCACATACTGTGTATTTGGCTCTGGTAAACAATCGTTTGTTCTAATAGATAGTGTTTTACTGCTATCATATATCAGTGAGACATGTTTTCATGCATTTTTGGATACTAATACAGTTAAATTTCCATGAGTCAGAGAGAGAGAGAGAGAGAGAGAGAGAGAGAGAGAGAGAGAGAGAGAGAGAGAGAGAGAATTTAAGAGATTCACTTTAAGTGGATAAAGAGAGAAAAAAAAGTCAAGCACTCAATTCCACACTTTAAAACCAGGTGGAAATCAGTAGCACAGATCGGCCCACTGTTAACAAGCCTTAATCTTCTGAAAGCATCAGAAACAATCATTTAAATATTCCGACAGAAGAGTCATCATAATTAGAGCAAGCTTGAGCTTCCTCACGGCATAACAGAGTAATTAAGAACTTTTGGAGAGTAAACAGGACACAAAGTTTAGATTGTTGAGTCTGTCGGAACTGCCATAACTTTTCATGATTTTTCAGATATTAGGAGACAGTGGTTCTATTTTGGGTGAACAAATTAAACTTGAGTAGAACTTACTCTTCCAAGGACTAATGCCAAGGTCGTGATAATGTCTGGTTCACAAACGTTGTCATGTAGTTGACAGAAACTAGCTGATATGTTTTAGGAAAATGAATATCTTAGCCGGGCGATGTGCTGGTTAGCATGATCTCCTCACAGCAAGAAGGTCCCACAGTCCAAAAACATTTACATTAGGTTAATTGGGGATTCTAAATTGGTTGTTAATCTATGTGTGGCCCTGGGAGGGACTAGCGACATGTCCAGGCTGTACTCCTGCCTTTTACCCTATTTGCGCTAAGATAGCGGGTTAGAAGATGAATAAATAAATTAATATATTGCCCATAATTCGACAAGAAGAAAGGCTATGCAAGAGGAGCGCCTGTAACAAGCCTGTAGCTGATGAAGGAGCAGAATCCATATGCAGAGTATGAACAAACACGTTTATTGGGAAAAGGGATGGGAAGGCAAACAAATCCAAGTCCAGTATTCAAAGAGTAATCCAAAGTCGTAATCAAAGGTCAAAATCCAAACAGCAATTCCAAACATGTAAATCGAGAGAGATAGCGCTTAGTACGGCCTAGGGCAACAACACTTCGCATAGTCCTAACAGGCCCACCTGCTTATATAGGTGGGCCACGCCCTAAGGGCTGAAACAAAATGTAAAGTTCAAAACTCTGGCGAGGGTGCCCTCTGCAGACGGTCCTCCGAAGACATAGCCCTTACAGCGCCCAAGAGCGTTATGGACGAGTAATATGTCCGACTCCTTAGTATGGAAATTAAAGTATGTGAAAAGTAGTTACTATGCCAAATCTGTAATTAAGTAAAAGTACAAGTCAGGACAATATTTAAGAGTAAAAGTAACACTTGTATTAGTTACATGACAAAAGTGTAGTAGCATCGTATATCACATGACAATGTCAAAAACCACGGATGTAGTATATCCAAATATTATAACAATACTATATTAATAATATATATAGAACATACTTTTAATGGTAGAGACAAGTAAAAGAATTTGGGTAAACATCAGTAGGAAAAAAAACCGCAGGAGATGTGGAATGTGAAGATAAACGTGCCAAGACATTCATCATTCAAACAGTCTAAAATGCTTGAAATTAGAACACTCTCTCTTTATCTCTCCGCGTCTCTTTTTTCTCTCACCTCTCTTTCAAATGAAGAATAGTTGAGACCTCTTACAGTGCCGGAGATAATCGCTGATGCAGAGCCATTACCAGCGGCATTAGTATGGTTAACGTCGGACCTGAGAATAGTCTGTTCTCCCAACGCATGAATTTTTCACCTAATGTGACTCAGCTAGGGATAGAACTGTAGAGTAGTGGATGACAACAATGACTTGGAATAAAGTGCAGCAGGTCTTCAAGGCAGAAACAAACCCTAACGGTTTCTCCAAAATATCTTGCAATCTGAACAGCTTGTGTTACTCTGGATTACACTGTGCTGTTTTTAGAATTCTTAAATCACAAAAAGCCTTCAATTGTATTCTAGGTATCTTGAGATGGTGTTGTAGATGGATGTGTAGAATTGGATGCCCTGGTTTCAATGTAACAAAGAGATTTTCAAGAGTGATATAATACTGATAAGAGTGATATAATACTGAGTTCTTTATCAATAAATACTTAAAATGTTTTAACATGGCAACCAGGAAATATGGTCTAATAATAATCACCACCAAAATAAGTCAGATTACAAAGCTTTAACTTTATCATCATGTTCTTTTCTCTTTGTTTGCTCTAGCGGTCTGGGCTACATTCTGGGATCTAGTGCTAAAGATCTGGCGCAAGACTGGCACTGGGCTTTGAGGGTAAGAACCTTCCTCGTTTTATTCATTCATCTTCTTACGGGAGCCTATCTTAGCTCAGGGGTACACCCTGTATGGTACCCTGTATCCAATGCAGCCTTCCTTGCTTTTCTTCTTTAAAGTAAATTGATGTGGATATAAGTATATATTGAATGTAACACACACACACACACACACACACAAACACACACACTCACTGAACATACAGTATCAAATACCGCTTCTAATACCATGTTCAAGTCCCAGCTCTACCTGCCACCAAAGATACCCTTTCACTGTTCTCTGATTTAGCAACAAAGACAGGTTTGTTTGAGTCTTTTTTTTGGCTATTCTGCAATTATCGATTCACTCTTTGAAAACAAATCCTCTGAATACCTTCTTCGGCTGGAAATATTCAGATGGTTGAGTGAACATTGACTGCTCCTTCTATGAAGACAGACAGGACTATATGGAGCCTTCAAACAAGCCATGAAACGAGAGAAAGATAAATTTGGAGCAAAATTTTATGAAGGAAAACGGCCCCCATTCAAATGCCTTGGATTCTTTTCCCGTCACTACATTATTAGTTGGTTCCGCAAAACTGAGTTGCCCCTTCCAGTTTTTTTCTTCTCTAACGTTTCATAAACTTTAACAGGTGTACTCCATTGTACAGCTTATTGTCTGGTCTTTAGGAATGGCAAACTCTATAATGTTTCCAAACGTTGTAAAGACATAGTTGAACTACACCGAAAATTAAGTAGGACTATAAAGCGATAGCAGAGCCTCTCCAGAATTAAATGACAGCTATATTGGAGTCACACTAATGTCTTCCGCTGCTTGTTTTTGAAAGGGGTTAGTCTAAACAGGAGCACACGGTTGTATTGTTCAGGAGAGGCTTGTGTTAAAAAGACTACTGGAAAAAGAAAAGAATTTGGAAGAGGTTTAAAGTGTGGGCAGTTAATCATCAACAGCATTTTTAAACAAGTAGAAAATAACAATCGGACAAAGCAAAGTGCCATATCCTGCTTTGGAAAAATGGAAAAATATTCAGTGCTGGTTCACAAATGTTTTGCTCTTTTAAACTCAGGGGTCTTCCTTCCTCAGCAAGAAAAAAGCTTTCCGAGTTTAGGGGGGGATTGAATTTGGATAGTGAAAAGCGTAACCCACAGTGAAGTACAAGAAAAACAAAAGGGGCTATTCAACTGCTGGTCAAGGGCCACAGTGGTTGCTTGGTGGAGGTGGGAATCGAACCCTGGTCTTTCTGGTACTAGTCCAACATCTTAATCACTAGGCTACCACATTCCCAAATACTTTCTTTTCTTCTTTTTTGTTTTACTCCAGTTTCCCCCGCAGATTAGGTCGATTGGTAATTCTATATTGTCCATAGGAGTGAATATGTGTGTGTGTGTGTGTGTGTGTGTGTGTGTGTGTGTGTGTGTGTGTGTGTGTGTGT
>JAOTRA010094887.1:0-11614 GCA_026260255.1 Pseudolaguvia tuberculata
CACACACACACACACACACACAGACACACACAGACACACACACACACAGACACACACACACACACACACACACACACCCTTTATCTTCTAACGGAGGTGAGGTCACTGGTCACTTGAGGAGATTGAACACCATTAGCTACACAATAGCACTTCCTCTGAATGCTGAACTCACACACACACACTCGCGGACACACACACGCGCGCACACACACGCGCGCACACACACACACACACCATTTTAAAGGCTCAGTGTGTTTGTGTGTGTTAGAAAGTGCGTCTCAGGAGTTTCAGTGTCTGCAGAACACAGCGTTGGGTAGAAATTAGAGAAACGTCAGACTGGGTGAGTTTTGTTACTTTTAGTTTTTTGTAAAAAGAAGTTTGGATCATGCCCTGTGATGGACTGGTGACCTGTCCAGGGTGTACCCCTGCCTCTCGCATTAAAAGCTCTTCCGGCTGACTTGTTAGGTGATGATAAGGAAATGTTATATTTCACTGTTATTAGTACTAATTTTTTGTTGCTCCAGCTGCTTAAACTCTGTGTGTGTGTGTGTGTGTGTGTGTGTGTGTGTGTGTGTGTGTATGGAGTCATCAGCTTTATGTAAGTTTGGTTAGCTTAAGTCTGAGGTAAAACTGGTAGAGTAGGTTGCCAGGTTGTAGAAGAAAAAAAAATTATATATATATATATATATCTGTCTGTCTGTCTTTTACTCTAAGTATATGTCTATCTCTCTAGCTATTGCTCTCACATGTCTCTCTTTCTCCCTCACTCTCCCATTTTCTTTCTATTTCCTCCTTTCTCTGTCTCTCTCTGATACATATATATTTATTTATTAAGTCACCGTCTCTCTGTCTCTCTGTATTTCTGTCTGTCTTTTGGTCTGTCTCTTATATCTCTCTTTCTCTCGACTGTATCTGTTTCACTGACTGATATGTATATAATGTAATAATTATATACATACAGTAGGTTTTGTGGTTGAATCTTAACTAGAGGCAGATGTTCCAGATGTTTATTATCCTCTAGAGACATTTTCTTCTATTAATAAATCCAAACGTCTCTGAATATAAATGTCTTTCATGTCACTTTAAAGAGAATTGAATAACTCCCTCCTCAGCACTCCCTCCTCAGTTTTGTTGAACAGATCCGTAGTTGACGCCAAGATATGAGAGCTCATTAAAAACATCCGTGTGTGTGTGTGTGTGTGTGTGTGTGTGTTTGAGGAAATCGTCCCCTACGCTTGACCTCATACATTTGGAAAATGAGTTTGGAGGAGGGAGGACAATGCCTGGATTTTCTCCACAACACTTCTGTATTTTCCACGGAAGGAAAATAAAGAAGCTATTTCTCTCTCACACACACACACAGACACACACAAACACACACACACACACACACACACACTAAGTGGAATTATCTGTTATGTAAGGAATTAATGAAGACAGAAATAATAGTTTAAAAGGGCGGCGCGGTGGAGTAGTGGTTACCACAGTCACCTCACAACAAGAAGGTCCCGGATTTGATTCCCAGGCCGGAGTCTTTCTGTGCAGAGTTTGCATGTTCTCCACGCGCTTGCATGGATTTTCTCAGGGTACTCCGGTTTCCTCCCACCATCCAAAAACATGCACATTAGGTTAATTGGTGAGTCAAAATTGCCCATAGAAGTGAATGTGTGTGTGAATGTGTGTGTGAACGTGTGTGCGAATGTGTGTGCGAATGTGTGGTAGTTTGACTATGTGTGCCTTGCGGTGGACTGGCGAACTGTCCGGGTTGTGCCTCTGCCTCTCGCTCTGTGTGCGCTAGGATGGGGACCAGCAGACCCATATGGCCTTGGGTTAGAAAATAAGCAGGTAAGAAGATGAATGAATGAATGAATGAATGAATGAATGAATATTAGCTGCTAATACGACTGATAAACATAAGACAAACCTCAAAAACACACACAAAAGACAGCAAGTGTCCAAATGCATAAACGTCTCTTGTAGATTCATTCATTCATCTTCTAACTGGCTTTCTGCCTAAACACACACGCACACACACACACACACACACACACACACACATACATACACACGCACGCACACACGCACACACCTATGGCTAATTAAGAATCACCAATCAACCTAATGTACGTTTTTGGACTATGGGAGAAAACCAGAGTATCCAGAAAAAACTTTTTTTCCCCACTCGAGCCTCGTATGTTCAACGCTTATGTTATGATGTGTAAATGAATGATGTAATGATGTACCACAGTAGTGAACATACCCATGCTGTATGCCTGCAACATGATCCAAAGCAATTGGAACAGGGGTATTTTCACTACTGTGGTACATATAAGCCCCACCAATAAGCGTTGTACAATAGTGAAAATACCCCTGATCATGTTGCTGGCATCACAATAAATATCCCAGTGCACATAGGGCGAAAGGCAGGGGTAGATCGTGGATAGTACACCTGTCACATACAGACAAACAATCAACCTAATGTACATGTTTTTCGACTGTAGGAGGAAACCAGAGTACCCAGAGAAACCCACACAAGTGCAGGAAAAACATTCAAACTCCGCACAGAATGACTCCCGACCCGGGGAGTTGAACCCAAGACCTTCTTGATGTTAGGCGACTGTGCTAACCATTACACCACAAGTTGATCAGTTCAAACATTCCATTTTTGGTCTTTTTTTTTGCAGATAATTTGATTCCGTTTTTATTTATCCTTCATTTATCCGCTTTCCCAACATGTGTATTTTTCCATCTGCTCATCAGTTCCAGTAAACGCAGAACAGAGGCTATACTCAGCAGAGGATGTGAACGAGCTGGTCAGGAAGTCATGCAGCAGGGACACGTGTGACCGTTCGAACCCCTGGTCTCCACGCACGCTTCCTCGAAAGCACACACTCGCTATGCAGGTGCAGAACACAGAGCGGCGCAGAGAGGTCTTTCTAGAGCTTCTAAAGCAGAAATATCCTCATCATGCGGCCGCCATCTCTGGACATCAGGAAAGACTCCGGGATCACGTAAGCATGTTCTGGTTTCAGATTCCGATTGGCTAAAGGTAGAGGTTAAAGGTTCTTTTCAATATTACATCTCAATGGAATTAGTTTAAGATTGACCTGGTCAAGGGTGGACCCCTGCCTCTTAACCATCGTGCGCTGGGATAGATTCCAGCAGATCCCAGTGAATCCTGAATTAGAGAATAAGCGTAAGAAAGTGAATGAATGAATGAATGAATGAATGAATGAATGAATGAATGACAAATTAATTTGATAATCATAGTGATTAGCACACTTGCCTCACAGCAAAAAAGTTTTGGGTTTGATTCCCAGGCTGGAGGTGTTTCTGTATGGAGTTTGCATGTTCTCCCCGCGTTTGCATGAGTTTTCTCAGGGTACTCTGGTTTCTTCCTGCAGTCCAAAAATATGTACATTAGGTTGATTGATGATTCTAAATTGCCCATAACAGTGTGTGCGTGTGTGTGCGTGTGTGTGTGTGTTGTGTGTGTGTGTTTGGTTGTCCATCTATTTGTGGCCCTGTGGTTGACTGGCGACCTGTCCCGGGTGTATCCCGGGACATGTGTGTGGGATAGGCTCCAGCAGACCCCCGTTACCCAGAATTAGGGAATAAGCGGGTTAGAATGAATGAATGATTGTTCTGGTCTGCTGCACTGGTCTGTGTAATAACACCCCACCCTCCTTAATTAATCCATTAAAGATGACATTTCTATCTGTTTCTTTTCCAGTTGACATTTAAGAACATTCATTCTGCCTGATTGGTCAGGATATGGCCAAAATTCGAAGGATGTATTTTGTTCTAGATTTATTTTTATTGTACTGAACAATAAAACGACTTGGCCGGTGTGGTGGCGTAGTGGTCCCACTGTTTAATTCCAGGGTCGGGGGTCTTTCTGTGTCGAGTTTGCATGTTCTCCCCACGCTTGTGTGAGTTTCCTCCAGGTACTCTAGTTTCCTCCCACAGTCCAAAAATGTTTATTAAGTTAATTGGTGATTCTAAATTGCCCATAGGATTGAGTATGTGTGTGGTTGTTCGTCTATGTGTGACCCTGCAATGGACTGGTGACCTGTCCAGGGTGTCCCCCTGCCTTTTGTCCTATGTGCACTTGGATAGACTACAGCAGACCCCCATGCACCCGTATTAGGGAATACGTGGGATAGAAGATGAATGAATGAATGAATGAATGAATGAATGAATGAATGAATGAATGAATGAATGAATAGAAGTGAGTGCCTGTGTGGTTGTTCGTCGTGCGATGGACTGGCGGCCTGTCCAGGATCTCCCCTTGCCTTTTGCTCTATATGCGCTGGAATACGCTCCAGCAGACCGGCCATGAAACCCGAAATAGGGAATAAGCGGACAGAAGATGAAAGAATGAATAGGAGTGAGTGCCTGTGTCGTTGTTCGTCTATGTATGATCCTGCGATGGACTGGTGGCCTGTCCAGGATCTTTCCTTGTCTTTTCGCCTCGGATACGCTCCAGCAGACCGCCATGAACCCGAATTAGGTAATAAACGGACAGAAGATGAATGAATGAATGAATGAATGAATGAATGAATGAATGAATGAATGACATTCTAATGACGCGCTATATACACAAGATGGCGCGAGTTTACAGCTTTACAGCTCATTGAACCGAGTAGGAATCGTTCGGATTTTCTTCTATTTACCGCAAAGGGGGAAAACCACGTGACTACAATTTTGGTTTAATATTTTTAAAAACTTCTCTAGTTTGAAAAAAAAATCACTTATTCATTCCGTTTAAAGTGAAACGCTGTAAACAACAGCAACAAGAAGAAGAAGAAGAAGAAGAAGAAGAAGAAGAAGAAGAAGAAGAAGAAGAAAGTTATAGTTATTAGTTAGAAACAGGTTTTATAATTTACTCTTTATGGTATATAATGTTATTAAAGCTAAATTAAGTTAAAAGATTTCTTTTGTTGATTTGTTACAGCAGTAAGCGATTCACTGTGTCGGAGTCGGTTCATTTAGTGAATCAGTTGATATCTCAGCAGAAGGGCTGGTTCAACCGGTATTCATTTTATAACACACACACACACACACTTTGCTTCACGTGAAGTTATATTTTAAAATAGATTCATTCATTCATTCATTTTCTTACCCGCTTAATTCCCGAAATTCAGGGTCAAGGTGGTCTGCTGCGCCTATCCCAGCACACGAGAGGCGGGGGTACACCCTGGATGGGTCACCAGTCCATCACAGGGCAACACATAGACAAACAACCATTCACACACACACACATTCACTCCTATGGACAATTTACAATCCACCTAATCTGCATGTTTTTGGACTGTGGGAAGAAACTGGAAAACCCGGAGGAAACCCACGCAAGCGCGATGAGAACATGCAAACTCCGAACAGAAACATCTCGGCCCGGGATTCTAACCTGGGACTTTCTTGTTGTGTGGCGTGTTTCAGTTTCGCTCGTATTTTGTTGATTCATTATATAGTAACCGATTCGCCGTTTCGGATTCGATTCTTTTAGTGAATCATCTGAGGTCTATGCAGAAGGGCAGGTTTAACAGGTAAATCTAAACAGGGATTCATTTCATCACACACGCACACAGCTTCACTCTAAAGTTTCACGTGATAGAAAAAAGCAAGTGGAAAGTTTGGATCTGGCTTCGGGTGCGTAATTTGGGTGGCTCATGCGTGCCGTGTCCCGGTGTGAACGCGTTTATTCGCGCGGTGAAGACTGGAAACACGCGGATCGAAACACTCTTTACGGTACCGTGGACTAATTTATTTTAATCATTCGTTTCCGGTTTTTTTTGCACCAACTTTTATCAGATGTCCCGCATTGCGCGTTTAACACGTCAGGCGCGACTCTTTGTACGGGTTCGAGCTGCAGGGTGCAAACGGATCAGGCAGGAATCTGAGACTGAAGGATTATTACAGAATATTTTTCCTTTTTAAAATAAAATGTAATGCAATGTGAGCTCTTTAATTATTATTATTATTATTATTATTATTATTATTAATATATTCTAACCGTGTATTGTATTGTTTGAGTTTTGGGTTGAGGTTTGCACAACAATCAAGAACAGCGCGGTGTGTGTGTGTGTGTGTGTGTGTGTGTGTGTGTGTGTGTGTGTGTGTGTTATTGATATCACAATAAATAGTCTCAGCTTGCTCTCCTGAACTGTTTTTTCAGTATGTATATTATTATACTGTTGCTCAAAAGAATATTTATTTATTTATTTATTTATTTGTTTCGAACCCAAGAATTTTGCATTTGGCAAAAGTTCAGTTATTAATTATTATCAGTTAATTATTGTAATTAAATAAAACGATGGATGATTTGCTGTTGGTAATGTTGTTGATGTGTGTGTGTGTGTGTGTGTGTGTGTGTGTGTGTGTGTGTGTGTGTGTGTGTGTGTGTGTGTATTGTGTACATAATGGTTCTACTTATTCATCACGTCATTAAAGGCTTAGTGAAGGTTTAGTTCTTCGACACATGTTCAGTCAACAGGTTTCTTGTGCTCAGAATTTCATCAGCACGTCGCCGCCGTTTTCGTCTTTTACCTTTTTGAAAGCAGAACATTATCATTTATTTTTGGATATTGCATTATTATAATTTTATGTTGGTGCTAAATGAAATCATCTGGTATTTACAGACGGTGGTGGGCTGTTGGGCGCGGCGAGGTCTCTACTTCTGTCCAAAACACTATCAGAATCTGATCTACATTTATAACCTAAATTGTGGTATTTGTTCCATTAAATCACATTAATCACGGGGGTCTGCTGGTGCCTATCCCAGCTCACATAGGGCAAGAGGCGGAGGACACCCCAGGCAGGTCGCCAGTCTATTACAGGGCCACACATAGACAACAACCATACATATACTACGCACACTCATTCTTATGGGCAATTTAGAATCAGAAATCAACCTAAAGTACATGTTTTGGACTGTGGGAGGAAACTAGAGGAAACCTACACAAGCGCAGGGAACATGCATACTCCACACAGAAAGAATCTCTTGTCCGTTAATCGAACCGGGGACATTTTTTCATTATTTCCTAGTGTTTCTCTTGGATTCACTGTGCTGCCGTGTTAACTATATCCTCAAATTATATCAGCAGCAGCAGAGGGTTTTTCTGTGTGGAGTTGCATGTTCTCTCTGCTCTTGAGTGGGTTTCTCCAGGTACCCCAGTTTCCTCCCACGGTCTAAAAACCATGTACATTAGGTTGATTGATGACTTAAAAATTGCACGTGTGTACGGTGACCTGTTCAGGGTGTACCCCTGCCTTCCTCCTTATGTGCGTTGGGATAGCCTCCAGCAGACCCCTGTGACCCTAAATTAGTTAATAAGCGTGTTAGTAGATAAATGAATGAATGAATTCCTGATTCTGAACTGTTCTGATGATGTATGTGGTACAATTTAGAGATGTAGAGATCTTCACTAGGGGAAATTCTTTCTATGTCAGTCTGTAATTCCATTCCCTGTTATATGGTGGTGGTAGTAAGAGATGTATCAGTCAGGTAAGTCCCGACACGCCCAGGTACCAAATGTGTATTCATTTCATGTTTCTCTGCTGCTTATGTAGGAGTAGCCGGTACTGGGGCATTGTTTTTTATATTGATGTGTTTCAAACCTTAAAAAATAGAAATTAATTCTATTAATTCTAACCTAAAGTTAAAAATGGATCCTTAAGTAAAGATCAGATCGTGTGCTCCTGAAGGTTAGAACAATTATCGGAGATTATAGTCTGTCAGTTTTTCCTCATAGCTGGAATTTCTTCCTATTGAATAATCAAATTGTGAGTTTGTGTTTTAGACAACAGCGACTACTAAGTCACTAAGTCCCGATAAAGAGGAACCCCATCCTGGTACAATTAAGATGGTGCCAGAGCGTCTTCTCATTGGCTGAAATCTCTGTGCCCTTGGTATTAAGAGATAAAAGAACAGTGAAAGAAATGACCTTTATTCTCCTCCTTTAATATCGTCTGGAGCCAAGAGCATGTCTGAGGAGGCTGATTTATTCTGCGTTATTTTCAAAGACCTGGCAGAAGACCAGAGCAGATGAACCGTAGCTTTGTCCAGCTGTGATTAGAGTGAGCAGTGAAGCGAACCTGAGTTTTACTCCTGTTAACAACCCACGGACTTTTATAGA
Source organism: Pseudolaguvia tuberculata (assembly GCA_026260255.1). Taxonomy (NCBI): domain Eukaryota; kingdom Metazoa; phylum Chordata; class Actinopteri; order Siluriformes; family Sisoridae; genus Pseudolaguvia; species Pseudolaguvia tuberculata. The sequence continues at coordinate 8,139 of JAOTRA010094887.1, forward strand.
CTAGAAGATGTCGAGACGGATCAGCTCGTGGACATACTGCGCTTAGAAAAAATTCAGCTACTAACAAAAAATGGGAAATGAGAACGATTCAATAAAAACAGATGAATAATCTAATGGATTCCATACAATTTTTGTATGGAATTGTTTCAATCGTTCATCTTCTGACCCTCCTATTCCATAATTCGGGATCATGGAGGGCTGCTGGTGTCTATCCCAATACCCAATGGGGCAAAAGGCATTAGGTCACCATACCATTGCAGGGCCACACATACGCAAACCGCCATGTACATTCAATTCTATGGGCAGTTTTAGAATCTCCAATCAAGGAGTCTCTGGGAGGAAACCGGGGTACCCAGAGGAAACTCACACAAGCACACAAACTCCGCACAGAAAGAACCCTTGTCAGGGAATGGAACCCTGGATTTGATTTTTGTTAGACGACCGTTCTAACCTCTACGTTAGCGCGACATCCGGTGAATTGTTTGTTAAATGCATTGAATTTTGTTACGTTGTGTCGCAGTACGTTACGTTTACTGACTGAAAAAAGTCACGAATCGCTACGATGTTTGTGTACATCACTTCCTTGGTTTTTTTTCTTTCAAAAAGTTACTTTTGTTCTCGTGCACTTCAGACCTGAGTGTTAGACGACAAAAGCGTGCCGTTTTTAGTGTGTATGCAAAAACAAAAGCTGTTAGTCAGAGACGTGTTGTTAAGTTTACGTGTAAACATTCGGACGATTAGTAAGGATCCCTCCGTTTCCACCAACATACCAGACGAGAGGACATAAGGTAGCGTTCTTCTGCATTCGTCTTTAAACCCTTTCGGATAATTGAGACGCAAACGGCTACCATGTGTTTTTACGGCTTGTGAGTGAAATGAGTTCCGGCTGACTTTGACGTGACACCACTTACGATTTGAAATTTGAAGAATTCCATGGTTGTGTTTGTCTCACGCCAAAACCGGTTTAGACTTTCAGTTGCTGTTGCTTCACACTTGTTTTTAATGAGCCATTACACACACACACACACACACACACAGAGTAAAACACCTGTCATGCTGACTAAACCTTGGCATAAGCGAATGTTCGGCAACGAGGACAATCAAATCTTTTCTACTGTCCTGCAGTGACGTTTAGCCTGGAAACATCCACTGAATCGGCACCTGTGCTCACGTCTCACTGGGCAGCACCATCTGCTTCTGGACCAGGGAGTGTGTCTGTGTGTGGAAGGATTGTGTGTGGGTGTGTTTTGGCTGTGTTGGGGGGTAGAGAGTTTGTATGTGATGAGAGTATGTAGTGGGGGAAGGGAGTGGTGTGTGTGTGTTCAGTGTATGTTCATTCATTCATCTTCTTACCCACTTATTCCCTAATTCGGAGTCACGGGGGTCTGCTGGCGCCTATTCCAGCGCACATAGGGCAAGAGGCAGGGGTACACCCTGGACGGGTCGCCAGTCCATCTCAGGGCGTTTATGTTCTTCTGTTGTTCAGGTTGGAACCTTGACTGTGTGTTATTTTGTCTTTACTCGGGGTTCCAGTGTTTCTCAACAAAAGAATGTCACAGACCTCGCCTTACATTCCTATAGTACACACACACACACACACACACACACACACACACGTTTTTCCTCTCTTAGTGTCCATTCTTGGTGGATTCCCAATGTAGACAGTCTTCCTGATGACCGTGTGCCGCTGTGTTGAAATGTTAATGACTGGAATGGTCTCACCTTTCAGTGACTGACAAAACTTTTGGCACCCGAGCGGAATGTCAGTCAGCAGCTACTTCTGGCCTGTGATTGATGTCGTTTCATTTGGAGTCTTGTGCCAAAAAAAATCCTCTTAAGGGAAATCCTTAAGAAATATTATCATTATAATAATTATTATTACTATTAATATTAGTAGTAGTGGTGGTGGTGGTGGTGGTGGTGTTGGTGGTAGTAGGAATAATGTCACTGTCAGCACTTAGTAATAAACAATTCCTTTCTTTTTAAATAAAGTTTTTTATTCAATACTATTACAATAATTAAATTAAATATATTATGAAGTTGTGGCACTGTCCATAAAGTCCCAGGTTCGATTCCCAGACAAGGAGTCTTTCTGTACAGAGTTTACAGGTTCCCTCTGTTTTTCTCTGTGTACTCCGGTTTCCTCCTACAGTCCAAAAACATGTACATTAAGTTATACTGTGATTCTAAATTGCCTATAGGAGGTGTGTGTGGGGGGGGGGGTATTGTTCATGTATGTGTGGCCCTGTGATGGACTGGTGACCTGTCCAGGGTGTACCCCATGTGTCGCCCTATGTGCTCCAGCAGATCCCCGTGATCTTGAATTAGCGAATAAGCAGGTTAAAAGATGATTTGAATGAATGAATGAATGAATGAATGATAATGTGAATTAATTTTTTTTTCCTATCAATTAGTAAACCTTTCCACTGGTTCAGTTCTTACTACTTTTATAAAAACGTTTGATTTTTTTTGTCCCATAATATTTTTACAATCAAAAGAAGATTAAGATCATTTATAAATTGACTGTATTTTAATCACATGAATTATTTTGTCATTAAACTTCACATAAAAACGCTCCAGGTGAATTAAACCATTACATTTATTCAATAATTAACCTGTGAATTGGCTGCAATTCAACAGTGTAAAAATAGAAGACCTGGCGACCGGCTCAAGTCTCCCTGTGTTAAATGTGCTGGTCTGTAATTAGGGTTTGAGCAGTCGTGTGGGATCTGATCTGTGATCTGATTCTGGGTGCTGAGAGCTTGTGTGGTCAGTAATGTTATTGTGTAGTCATGAACTGTTATTCATTCATTTATTCATTCATTCAATCTTCTTGCTCGTTTATTCCCTAATTCAGACTCACAGGGGTCTGCTGGTGCCTCTCCCAGCTCACATAGGGCAAGAGGCAGGCGTTACACCCAGGACAGGTCGCCAGTCCATCTCAAGGCTGTTATTGTAATGAGATGTTGTGTTATTGTAATGAGATGTTATGTTATTGCGTAGTGATGAACTGTTTTGTGAGGTTTCGTGTAACTGTTATGCAAGCTGTGAGTCTTAGTGTAGCGGTGTTGTGCAGTTGTGAGGTTTTGTGCAACTGTTCTGTGCAGGCTGGGAGTCTTTAGTATTTCAGGCTGTGCTCTTGTAGTTGTAGGGTGTAACATGGTGAAGTTTTCTGTAGCAGTTCAGTTGTAGTGTAGTTGTAGGGTTATGAGGTTTTGTGGAGCAGTGCTGTTGGAGTTGTCGGGTGTAACATGAGGAGGTTTGGGTAGAAGTGTTGCTGGAGTTGTAGTTTAGTTGTAGGGTGTAATATGGTGAGGTTTGTGTAGCATTGCTGTTGGAGTTGTAGTGTAGTTGTGGAGTGTAACATGGTGAGGTTTGTGTAGCATTGCTGTTGTAGTTTAGTTGTAGGGTGTAACATGGTGAGGTTTGTGTAGCATAGCTGTTGGAGTTGTAGTGTAGTTGTAGGGTGTAACATG
>JAOTRA010094898.1:0-11613 GCA_026260255.1 Pseudolaguvia tuberculata
AAAACATTGTGAAATAACAGGTTAGCAGTCATGGTGGCAGAAGGTAGCCCTTTTAATGGGATTAACCGGCAGAATTTTGAGAATCTGTCGATCACTGTTAGGACTGTTGTATTGCCGTTGGAGGCCGGCAGATCCGTAATGAAGTCCAGTGCAATGTGGGACCAAGGCCGTTGGGGCACAGGCAAGGTGTGCAACAACCCTTCAGGAAGGTGACGCGGATTCTTGGCTTGGGCACACTCTGCGCATGATCTCACATATGTGCGTACCTCTTCATACATTCGTGGCCACTAGTACTGTGCTGCAAGCAGATCAATAGTTTGTCGCTCTCCGGGATGTCCTGTACTCAAAGAAGTGTGAGCCCACCCCATCAACCGTTGGCAAAATTCAGGGTGCACAAAAGTCTTACCAGGTGGTGTGTCCCGCGGGGGGGACCGGCGCGCGCTGGCTTCGCGTATTTCCTCCGCCAAGTCTGGCTTCGCGTATTTCCTCCGACAAGCCTCACAACACCAGAGCCACCACCATACTGGGGTTAAGGATTGTCTTTGAGCCATCCTCCTGACCTGCTAACTCGTAGCGACGTGATAGGGCATCTGCCTTTCCATTCTTGGAACCTGGCCTGTAAGTGACAACAAAGTTAAAACAAGTAAAAAACAACGCCCAGCGGGCTTGGCGAGCATTCAGCCGGTGGGCTCCCTTAACATACTCCAGGTTCTTATAGTCTGTACGCACGTGAATGGGTGCACACTGCCCTCTAACCAGTGCCGCCATTCCAGAAGCGCCTCCTTAATCGCCAGTAGCTCCTTATTGCCCATGTCATAGTTGGCCTCTGCCGGGGATAGTTTACGTAAAAAATACGCACATGGGTGAAGCTTAGGAGGAGATCCATGCCTTTGAGACAGCACTGCCCCCACCCCCGGTTACTGGTATCTACCTCTACCACGAACGGGAGGGAGGGATCTGGGTGTTCAAGCAACGGGGCAGAGGTGAACTTGAGTCTTAATAAATCAAAAGCCTCAGAGGCATTCTCTGTCCATGACAGTTGTGAGGGTTTACTTTTGAGGAGAGAAGTCAACGGGCCGCTGTGTGGCTAAAGTTTCGTATGAAACGCCGATAAAAGTTGTCGAAACCCAAGAACCATTGCAGCTCCTTAATTGTTGTTGGCGTGGGCCACTCTTGTACAGCTTGTATGTGGCTTGGCTCCATCGCAACGCCGGTGGCGTTAACTATGTAGCCCAAGAATTTTACTTATGAGAAATGGAAGTCACACTTTTCGGCCATTACAAATAATTTGTTCTCCAACAGTTGGCGTAGGACGGCGCTGACGTGCCCCTTATGCTGCTCCTCGTCCTGAGAGTAGATCAAAATATTCTCAATATACCGGATAACACATACATTCAGGAACTCACGTAGCACATAGATTATAAAGTACTGGAAGACCGCCGGTGCATTGCAAAGTCCATAAGGCATGACCAGGTATTCATAATGACCTTTTGAAGTAATGAAGGCAGTCTTCCACTCATCTAGTTTTCTTATACACACCAAATTGTAAGCACTACGTAAATCCAACTTTGTGAAGATTTTAGCATCCTTTAGTTGCTCCAGGGCCGACAGCACTAGTGGTAAGGGGTAATGATTCTTTACAGTGATGATGTTTATGCCCCGGTAGTCGACGCATGGACGCAAGCCTCCATCCTTTTTGGCGACAAAGAAAAACCCCACCCCCGCAGGGGATGTGGATGGTCTGATGTGCCCTGCTGCAAGTGCTTCCTCAATATAAATGTCTAACGTCTTTATTTCAGGCCTGGATAAAGGATACACGCGGCTTTTAGGTGGAGTGGAGTTTTCAAGCAAGTCGATACCGCAATCTATTGCTCGGTGCGGTGGTAACTCAGCAGCCTTTTCTTTGTTGAAGACTTCGACCAAACCATGATAGCAAGAAGGGACGCCGGCAGGGACGGGCGACACACTAAGGCTTGGAACTGGGTTCCCCTAAAAAGTCTTGGATGAACAATCCTGCCGGCACTCTGGTGACCATTGTAAAATCTTTCCTTGTTTCCAAGAGATGATAGGGTCGTGTTTGATCAGCCAAGGATGACCCAAGATGAGAGGGGTTTTAGGAGCATAAGTGAGGTGAAAAGGGAGCATTTCTTGGTGGATATTATTTACCACTAATCGGAGTGGTTTAGTCCTTTCGGTAATAGCTGAGCCGATTTCATGCCCATCTAAGGCAGTGATGTGGAGAGGAGGACTACACGGCTCAATAGGTAAAAGTAGTTCTCTTGCCAGATTAGCGTCCACCAAGTTTAAAACGGAACCTGAATCCACAAGAGCAGAGAATTTACGCATCTCCATGCTGCAAATGCACTTGTGCAGAGAAATTACAGCTTGAATAGACAGCTGGTAAGGGCGAACCTAAACTTACTACAGGCTTGAACTTGCGCACTAGCACTGGGCACTGAGGATGTAGATGACCCGACTGACCGCAGTACAGGCAGAGCCCTAGTTGTTGGCATTGCTGCCTCTCTGTGCCACTGAGTCTGTGTGCCCCCACCTGCATCGGTTCGCTGTCGGCTTGATCCTCAGAAAGCGGTGGTACATAAGATGTATGCGAGGTGACTGGGTGATTGCGCAACAGTTTCATCCGGGTTCCCGATTGCCTCACTGCCCACTAAGTTTAGCGGAGACCCTAACCACTGTAAAGGATTTGTTCACCAATGTCGCATGTTCCTTTTTGAACAGGCAGCGCGATTTTCCTCTGAAAGCAAGAAATGCGCTTTTCTTATTACTCTGCTTTTAGATCGTGCTTTGGAGTGGGCAACAGCTGTGTAGGAGTCAGATGAGGGCATACGCACATCCTTCGAATATTTCATCTCACAGTTACAAGAGGTGTCCGAACACCCAGCGGGAGGTCTGGACCCGATCTACCCAACTGATGCGTCTGAAACAAGGTACACAATCAGCCGCTGATTACGCAATCGCTTTTCGTACACTATGAGCTCAAAGTTGGATGAAGGATGTGGCATTAAATGTGCTATTCAAGGAGGGGCTGAGAGCGGATTTACCTAAGGACCTAAATAGACCTAAGGAATAGTTACTCAGTATTTTTCATTAAATTCTGTTTGTCTTATAGGAAAAAAAGGGGTAAGGCTTCGATGATCAATGAGATTCTCTCAGCTTATAGACTTATTCTCTTAGCCTATATATATGCACAAAATTGCGACACTGTTTAAATTGTGAATAAAAACAAAATGAAATTATGTGGAAATTTCAACAAGCAATAGAAAACAATATAAAATGTTTCAACTGAGAAAATAAATAATTAACAGAAAAAAAAGTTGATTTTAAATTTCATTTTATCAACACATCTCATGATACCCAGAAGGGGTTCAGTGATGTCCTTCAGATGAGCCAACATCAGTCTTTCAAATGACTTCATAACCACAAATGTTAGGGCAATGGTCCTGTAGTCATTAAGTCCAGTGATTTTTGTTTTTTTTGTAATGGGGATGATGGTGGAACGTTTGAAGCAGGCAGGTCCTTACATTTACATGCATCTTATCCAGAGCGACTTACAAAAGTGCTTTGAGTCTCTACTTACATTCATCAATAATGGTACATTGGATTACAAGCAAGTGAGCAAACCTGAAAAATTCTTAAGTTGGAAATGAGGTGGGGTTTTTTGGGGGTTTTTTTTATGTTAGCAGTCAGGTAGGTAGTGCTGGAAGAGAGTCTTCAATCGTTTTTTAAAGACAGTCAGTGTTTCAGCTGTTCTTACATTGATGGGGAGTTCGTTCCACCATCTTTGTGCTAGAACAGAGTACAGTCTTGATGTAGATTTAACTCGCATCTTCAGAGGCGGAGGGACCAGTCGAGCAGTGCTTGTGTGCCTGAGGGACCGTGGTGCAGTGCGTGGAGTAATAAGTGCTGTCAGATAAGAGGGTGCTACACCATTTTTGGATTTGTAGGCCAGCATCAGTGTCTTAAATCTGATGTGTGCAGCTACTGGAAGCCATTGGAGGAAGCGCAGCAATGGGGTGGTGTGTGAAAATTTTGGACGGTTGAAAACAACTCGAGCAGCTGCATTCTGGATCATCTGTAGAGGTCAAGTTGTGCTAAGAGGAAGACCAGCCAAAAGCGAGTTGCAGTAATCTAGTCTAGAAATTACAAGAGACTGCACAAGCAACTGAGTGGCCTTCGTGGTCAAGAACGGTCGGATCCTCCTAATGTTGTAGCGGAGAAAACGGCAAGATCGTGACACGTTAGTAATATGAGAGGAGAAGGACAGTTGATTGTCAATAATTACCCCTTGGTTTCTAGCAGTGGTTGAATAAAGATCGAGTTGTCCAAGGTACTTCACACAGTTCCAGTGGTCTGTTAAATATGAGTGAGAAGATTGACGCCAGCTGGTCTGCACAGGTGAAACACCGTCTGGTCCTGGTGCTTGTCTTCTTTTTTGTTTTCTGAAGACCTGACGCACATCATCTTTACTGATCTGAGGTACATAATGGGAGGGAGAGAGGGCTGTTGAGGGTGTCAAATGATGCTGTGTTGAGATGCTCAGGATGGGTGTGAGGTGTGAGTCCGCGGGTATCGAATCTGCAGTAGAACTAATTTTCTAGTCATCTACCAGCTGGTAATTCCCTACAAAGAGCTGGGGGATGGTGTCTTGTAACTTGTGATATCTCTCAGGCTCTTCCACATTGAAGCAGGATCGTTTGTTGAGAACTAGTTTTCCAGCTTTTTAGAGTAGCTACTCTTGGCTTCTCTAATCTCCTTTGTCAATGTGTTCCTGGCCAGATTGTACAAGTTTCTGTCCCCATTCCTGTAAGCATCCTCTTTGCCCTGACGAAGCTGTCTGAGTCTTGCTGTGAACCATGGCTTGTCATTGTTGTAAATTAAATGAGTGGTGGAGAGAATTAATATATCCTCACAAAACTGGTATAAGATGTTACAGAATCTGTGACCTCCAGATCAGAGGCAGCAGCTTCAAAGACACTCCAGTCAGTGCAATAAAAACAGTCTTGTAATACCAACTCTGTTCCAATAGTCCATCTTTTAACAGTCCTTACTACAGGCTTTGCAGATTTAAGTTTCTGCATGTATGTAGGTAGAAAATGAATAACGCAGTGGATGGAGCAATATGCATATTTATTTGTGTTGTAGCAGTGGTCCAGAATGTTTTTATCGCTGGTTGGGCATGTAATATATTGTTTAAATTTTGGAAGTTCCCTTGTGAGGTTAGCTTTATTAAAGTCACCGAGAACAATTATGACAGAGTCCGTTGTTGTGTTGTTGCTCAGTGTCTGTAATACGATCAGCTGTTGCAGTGCTGCGTTCACACACGCTTGCAGAGAAGGGCTTACAGTTGATCAGGAGCACTTCTATATGAGGACAGCACAACTTCTTTATGACTGTTACTTCTGTACACCACCTTTCATTAATGTAAAATCATGTCAGGAATGGCTTCATTCAGCAGAGTTTAAAAAGTCCTTGTTGGTATAGGATAGCAGAAGAAGCTCAACCATTTTGTTGGGCAGTGATCGGAGATTTACTAGATGGATACTCGGCAGCGCGGTTTTAAAGCCGCACTGTCGGAGCTTTACCAGCGCGCCCGTGCGTTTTCTGCGCTTGCGTCTCTTAAAGCATTTGAAGAGTGCACCTGCCACGCCAACTGCAAAACATCAGAATAATCAAAAACTGGTAAAACATTTTTATAATGTGATGATTGCAAAATAGTCAGCAGCTCATCTCTGGTGTAGGTGGCTGGACTTGAGAAACAAATAAACAAACTAACAAAAACAAGAGTAAAACTTGGGAGCTCCAAAACTAATTAATGACTTTTGTTAGATGAGTGAATCGTGACTTTTGTTTTAATTTGGTTGTTCATCCATGTCTTTTTACTCATCCCATCTTTGGCAGTAAACCTGTGCCCCTTCCTGTGCTTATATTTCCTGGCATAGTCCGGGTGGCGTTGTTGAGTAAGTTTGTAAATATTTCTTGTTGGGGAGTAATTCACCCCGACCCCTTCTGCCACAATGTGATTCAAATGAAGCAAACTTAAGTTCAAGCCACTGTTTTTTCTCTATTATCTCGTCAGTTTTTCACATGTGCGCCTCAAACAAACCTTTACGCTAACATCAAGCAGTGATGTACATAAGCAATGTGAAAGGAAAAACAAAACAAAACACAATCTTCCCATGGAACTCGACTAGGCTCGCCGGATTACCTAAAATCTGCTCTGCGTTATAACTTAGATAGCGTAGCCCCAGCTAAAAGACAAATACTTAAAGAAAAAAAGCTGGCTCTGTGGTTTAATGATCATACACGGTCTCTAAAACAGAGCATCAGAAAAATAGAACGGAAATGGCGGCAAACCATTGTTAGTATTTCAGACTGCATAGAGGGAGAGCCTCTTGGCTTATAAAAAAGCTATTAGAGAGGTCAGATCAACCTACCTCTCCTACCTAAAATCCTAGCTAGATTAACTAGGAATCGGACCACCAATGACATCTCCACAGCTACAGCCTGCAGTAGTGAGGACTTCAGGAAATTCTTTGATGACAAAATTGTAAAGATAATTCAGACTGCTAAGATAGTTCCTCTAACTAGCGCTGACGATTTACAATTCGTTACGCTCTTATAGAATTTTTGTCCCATAGAAGAGACTTAAGAGAAAAATTAATTTCACTCATCTCTTCTGCAAAATCATCTTGTATATTTTATCCAGCGCCAATTCTTTAAGCAGGTTGTTCCGTCTGTAACAGAAACCCTTCTGAAAATAGTTATATTTCAGCCGGCCTGTCTCGGGGGTCTCGAATCACAAGTCAGGAAATACAAGTGCTTGGGGAGATCAAGCATAGAACAAACACCAGAACTTTGTCATGAGAGTTTATTCATGCAGAATTCTCCAAAGAATCATTTGTAAAATTTGAGTATTTATAACAATAAAAAGCAGAACTAATAACGGATCAGTTGTTTACTCCTTCTGAGAATAACGAACAGGAAACCAACACCCATGAGCATGTGCTTACAGATTACCTTCTAAGAACCGAACAGTTGATTTTGACTATGTGTGTGTGACATTGGAATGTACTGAGTTGTGCAAATACAGAAGCTTAACACAAAAGAACACATGTACACAATGTCACATAATCATAAAGAAATAACATACAATAAAACAAGTTACAGGAAAAGAAGATAAACTAATCTCTTCAATAGTTAATACTTCACTCAGCAGTGGGTGTCCCTAAACCATTTAAATTAGCAGTGATAAAACCACTAAATAAGAAACCTGACCTCGACTCTACTATGGTGTCAAACTACAGGCTGATATCGAATCTTTTTTTATTATGAAAATCTTAGATAAAGTAGTAGCACAGCAATTATGTTCTACACCAAAATAGCATTCATGAATTTTATCAATCAGGATTTAGGCCTTATCACAGCACTGAGAAGGCACTTGTTAAGGTAGTAAATGATCTACTATTAGCCTCTGATCAGGGCTGGATCTCTCTACTAGTTCTCTTGGATCTCCGTGCAGCCTTTGACACTATAGATCATAAGATTCTCCTAATTAGATTAGAGAAGGTAGTGGGTATAAAAAGGGACAGCCTTTGCCTGGCACAGGTCCTATTTAACAGACCACTATCAATTTGTAGATTTAAACGGCGACTACTCTACGTGTTCACGCCTTAATTATGGTATCCCCCTATTCCCACTATTTTCCTTATATATGCTCCCACTCAGGAACTTGATCCGTAAACATGATGTTAGATTCCACTGTTATGCCGATGACACACAGCTGTACATTTCATCTCGACCGGACGTGGAACGTCAGTTAGATAAACTGCAATTTAGTTAATCTGCAGTTAAAGACATTAGAAACTGGATGTTAAGCAACTTCCTGCCCTAGTACCGCAGGTAGCCAGAGATAAGTTTTCTGATCTCACTTTAACATTGGATGGTCTGTCTGTAGCATCAAGTGCAACAGTCAAAGACTTGGGTTTGATCTTAGATTCTAATCTTTCATTTAATTCCCATATAGATAATGTTACTAATATATCATTCTTTAACCTTAAGAACATCTCTAAAATTAGCAATATTCTGCCACTAAATGATGCAGAAAAGCTAGTCTATGTATTCGTCACGCCCAGGCTGGATTATTGTAATGCTCTGCTTTCTGGATGTCAAGCAAAGCTTATAAATAAACTTAATTTAGTTCATAACGCAGGAGCAAGAGTCCTTACTAGAACCAGGAGATGCGAACACATCACCCCTGTTATATCCACACTGTATTGGCTCCTGGTGAGATTCCGTATAGATTTTAAAATACTACTTTTGACCTATATTGCACTAACCGATCATTAAGTTGTTTTCGGTGGTGGTCTGGTTGCCTTACATACCCTCATGTCTGTGCCTCCCTCTGGTTCTCCTTTTAGTTAGGCTGTGCTAGTTAGTTTTGCCGGAGTCCTGTCCTGCACTAAACTCTATCAGTATCTTATAACCTCAATAAGATCTCAATCGAGATATATGTGCTACCCCACTGCGCTGAATCCAGAGCGTCATATACCGGCTTGGTTTTTACATTCCACTACCCAGACCTGCTTACACACACACACACACACACACACACACACACACACACACACAATTTTCTTTCAACACAAATGAGGAAGGGTTTCTGTTGTGTCTGGTTCCTCTCAAGGTTTCTTCCTAATACAACTTTAGGGAGTTTTTCCTTGCAACCTTCACCCCGGCTTGCTCATCAGGAACAAACCCATCATTCATCTGTTTATCATTCATTCTGTAAAGCTGCTTTGAGGTAATTACTGTTGGAAAAAGCGCTATACAAATAAAATTTAATTGAATTCAATTGTTGGAACCTAAACGTTTGGCCCAGTTTGACGTCCTTAGCACTCTGGAGAAGGTTTTGATCCAGGATAATCCAGTACTTGGCCTCATTTATCCTTCCCTTGATTGCAACCAGTTGTTCTGTCCCTGCAACTGAAAAACACCTCCACAGCATGATGCTGCCACCACTATGCTTTTCTGTCGGGACTGTATTGTACAGCTGATGAGCAGTGCCTGGTTTTCTCCACACCAATTAGAATTAATTTTTTTCATGTGTCTTGCATTGAGGAGAGGCTTCCATCAGGCCACTGTGCCATAAAGCCCCGACTGGTGCGTTGGGACATTGAATTATGAATGAATGAATGAATGAATGAATGAATTAATTAATCAACTTTCTCCCATCTCCCCGACTGCATCTCTGAAGCTCAGCCACATTAACCTTTGGGTTCTTCTCTCCCAATAGCTCAATTATTATGGAGGCCACTGTGCTCTTAGGAACCTAAAGTCTAGAAGAATTTTTTTGGAACATTGGCCAGATCTGTGCTTTGCCACAATTCTGTCTCTTAGGGCCATGTTATAATTCAGTTTTTCTTTTTCAATAAATCACCAAAAATGTCAACAATTCTGTGTTTTCCTGTTAATATGGGGTGAATGTGTGTACATTAATAAAGAAAAAAATTACTTACCATTTTAGAAAATGGCTGCAATATAAAAAAAGAGTTAAACATTTAATTGTGTCTGAATACTTTCCATACCGACTGTAAGTTGAAGTTGACATCTTATGGTTGAGTTTCCTTTGGTTTGTGTTTGTGTTAATAATACTCTGCTTGATAGACAGAAACGATTATCTAGAGCTAATAAACTGAACTTAAGCAAAATATTTTTAGTGTTTTTTAGTGTTTTTAGGCACTAGAAAGAAATGTTATGTTTTTTATTTCTCTTAAATAAATTGACAACCTGAGCATGAATGATCGATCATTCATTCATTCATTCATTCATTCATTCATTCATTCATTCATTCATTCATATTCCCAAATCCAGAGTCACGGGGGTCTGCTGCGCCTATCCCAGCACACATAGAGAGGCGGGGGTATACCCTGGACAAGTCACTAGTCTATCAAACAACCACTCACACACACACATCCACTTACTCTGCAAGTTTTTGGACTGTGGGAGAACCCGGAGGAAACCCACCCAAGCGCGGGGACACTCGGCACAGAAAGATCCCAGCCCGGGTTTCTTGTTGTGAGGCGACCGTGGTAACCACTACACCACCTCACCGCCCCATGAATGATCATATTTGTGCATTTTGCAATTGATATTTACAATGCCAATCTAGGAACCTGACTCTAATATTCACATGTTTCTAGAGATATTGATTAACTGTATCAGACACAGATGTCAGCTCTTTCTTGTAAGTTCCAAATTTACACTTATACTTGCATTCTTTCTAATTTTCTTACATACTTTGTAGGGGTGTAAACGTACATATAGGCTTATGAGTTAAACTAAATGGTTTGACTATTAAATCTTGAGTGTCTTTTCTTTTACTATTATAGATTTGATTTTCTCTGTACTTTCTGTACTTACTTTGATTAACAATTTAACAGCCAAATACAATCAACATGTCTGCTCATTTCATTTCAATTTCCTATTTAAAAAAGGAAATTTCTATCTATATAATATATGGCAAGATAATCCATATATCAATTTAGGATAATAACCCCGGAAATACAATTTAATATGAAATTAACTTTAAAGTGTGTAACACTCTGAATCTGAATATCAATGCATGCAATGTATTAAATCTTAAGTCTAACTGTATTCAATGAACCAGGACTGTGCCTGTCTTGTACATTGAGTTTAAGCTGACACTAAAGGTCACTTACTATTCTAGTGTAGGAACAAGCCATATGGCATCTTCTGTATTAAGCTTCTAGAATGCCATATGCAAACAAGGCATATTAAATCTTTCAAGGTAGGTATAACTACATGTTTTAAGCAGTTTGTTAGTATGTGTTGAGACTATGTTGACTGTTTTTTTTACAGTTCAAAGTTAATTTGCATTATTTAAATTTTTATAGACATCAGCATCAAAAGCAGATAAGCATAATAACAAAGCTTTGTTTGAGAGCATATGGCACGATTTCTTGACAGGTGTGAACATTCCAAGTAAGTACATCAGTGGAAGGATTATCTACCTAGTGCTAAGTTTACATTCAATTTATGCACTGTGACTATGACATATACTTAACCTTTCTTTCTTTCCTCCCTTCCACTCCCCATTCTGGATCTGTCCGACCCTTCCTTTTGTCCGCCTGGGGACACTTCCACTCTGCCATGAACCTGCACTAGCAATTTTTTCAATTACACTCTGACTGCATAATTTCTGCTATGTGTTACCCATGTACGCATGGGTTCTCTGTTTACTATTTCACTCAACCAATTATAATTATATTTAATTATGTAAAGCTGCTTTGAGATAATGACCAGTGTAAAAAGCACAATACAAAAGTCCTATGCAAAATCAGAAAACTGGAAAAATAAATTCAGATGCTAGTTTGGGAAACAATTTAAAATGTTTCAGAACAAAAACATTCATACATACAACTAAAGATTAATTAAATATGAAAGTATCTGTGTTAAATTTGAAAATAAGGTTACTAATAGTCTTTCTTCTTCTTCTTTCTTCTCCTTTCGGCTGCTCCCGTTAGGGGTCACCACAGCGGATCATTCTTCTCCACCCTACCCTGTCCGCTACAT